>QEPC01012103.1:378027-427116 GCA_003113815.1 Sphenodon punctatus | reverse complement strand
TATTATTATTATTATTAACAAACATTTATATAGCGCCAGCAGTGTACCTGGCACTTTACAAAGTAATAAAATAGACACGGTCTATTAGCGGTCTAATAGCAGTTGGATTTAGTGTAGAGAGAGATAGATATAAAAAAGGAAACAGCCACTCCAGCCCCAGGACCCACCATCAGGGTTCTGGGACCTACGTTACTGGCAGGGAGGGCTGTGGCCAATATGCTTCTAGAAGCTGTCACTCTAGCCCCAGGACCCACCATCATGGGTCTAGGCCATCATTCCTCGCACAGAGGCAATGTCATTTCACCGGCACCACACCAAGAAAAAGCCACTTCAGCTCCAGGACCCACCGTCAGGGTCCTGGGGCCAAGTTACAGGCAGGGAGGGCTGTGGCCAATACATATCTAGAAGCTGTCATTCTAGCCCCAGGACCCACTGTCATGGATCTGGGGCCACCATTCCTTGCACAGAGGTGTCTTTCCACCGGATCAAGAAACAGCCACTCCAGCCCCAGGACCCACCATCAGGGTTCTCTGGCCAAGTTACAGGCAGGGAGGGCTGTGGCCATTATGTATCTAGAAGCTGCTACTCTAGACCCAGGACCCCACTGTCATGGGTCTGGGGCCATCATTCCTCGCACAGAGGTGCTGTCGTTCCACCGTATCAAGAAACAGTCACTCCAGCCCCAGGACCAGCCGTCAGGGTTCTGGGGTCAAGTTACAGGCAGGGAGGGCTGTGGCCAATATCCAGAAGCTGCCACTCTAGCCCCAGGACCCACCATCATGGGTCTGGGGCCATCATTTCTTCCACAGAGAGCCTTTTTCTGAACACGACCAAACCGAATGGCCGAACCCGAACGCGGAGACTGGACTGAACGGCAGAACCAAAAGGGCGGACCGAACCGGACCGAACTGAACGGCCGAACCCGAACCGCGATCTGTTCACCCATCCCTACGGCTTGGTACAGCACATTTGTCAGTATGCTGAAAATCTTCAGTCATGTGCGGCCCGGCTTTCTGACAGCGAGGTGTGCCTTTCTGACGTTCCAGCCAGCCATGGTTGCTTGTTACTGGCAGCCATGGGTGCCTATCATGGCAGGGGGATGGGTGCCGCCTGCAGCGTGGGAACAGAGCTGGCCAGCTCTGCATTGCTCCGCCCCCCCACCCCCAGCTGGGAGAGGCCAGAGGAATGTGTGGTTCCATCCACTGTCCTGGTCCGGTAAGAAGTGTATGTTTCCACCCATTGTAGAGTACTGAGAGGTTCTAGATTAGACCGAGAAAGTATCAGTAACTGGAATTTTGATGGGAATTCCTATTTTTGCAATATCTCACTTCAGTCCTAATACTGTGTGATTGGGAGAGGACTGCAAGTTGTGTGAATAAAGTCTCCAGAAACTGACTTGGACCACTACTAAGTGATAGTGAGGTGGAGAGGGTGAGATGGGAGGGAGGTTGGTGGCCTCCAGCTACCAGAGTGTAGGACCGCAAATTTATCTCAACAGGCCTGTGTGTTTGAAATGAACAACACATTCCCTTAAGTGTTGCCTCTGGGATTCAAACAAAGGAAGAACATTTCCAGTCCTTCCCCTGGGGTTGGGTAGCTCTGTCTAGCATTCAGTACAGGGACTGTGCCTACTAGGGCTGAAACTCTATCTTGGCTCAGGATCCTCATCGAGAATTGGGCTTCTCGAAAAGAATCAAGAGAAGAAGAATAGAAAAAAGCCCCAATCTCAACACTTTCTCGTTGAGATTATTTTTCTTGATTTATCAGTAGTGCTGTATGTGCGGTGTCCTGCACCAAGTCTTCCAGCTGCATCTCTTCTCTCAGTTCTCTCCTTCTCCGCGACTGGGAAAAAAACAAGAAAAAGAACCGTGCATGCACAAATGGCCATCAGGCCGTTCTGTGCATGCGCAGCCCTTATCCATGCTGCTGGTGCCATTTTGGAAAAGGGCTGTGCATACACAGAACAGCCCGGTGGCCATTTTGCACAGGCAAAGTTTATTTTTTTCTTTTTTAAACAAGATTCTTGCAAGAATCTTGCACCATTAGTAAGATCTCAGTGGGATCTTGCTAATGATTCTCACTTCTCGCGAGATTCTTGTGAGAATCAAATTAATTCTTATTTCAACCCTAGCCTAGTCAGCTTAGATGACGAGAGTGTAGAGGGGGCAGTACCCTCCTTCTCTGAAGATTTTTAGCCTCTTGTGTGGCTACTTCTCTAGACAGTTCTTATGACTACTGCTGCTCAGCAGTGTTCTGCCATTGGAGCAGCCACAATAGCAATTCTCCAGAGAAGCAATGGTCCCCTCTTGGAGCACCCTCACTTCATATCACACTTATGAGCCAGGCAGCTGGCCCTAGCCAGATCTTCAGGATCAGAGGGTGGGACTTCTGGGGACTGCGACTTTAGTGCTCTGCATGGTTACACATCTCCTCTGCTAACAGATGGAACCTCCTTGGGGTAGATTTTCAAAGACAAAAACGGTGCATGCGCCTTGCTTTTATTGAAAGCCAGCTGGAGTTAAGGGCTGTAGTGGATCAGCTCTGTTTTGGCTGTGGGTCATTGCAGGACTGAGTCCACAAATCACAACTTGCAGGTTCTTTCTTACTGCTTAAGTGCTCTGTTGTAGACACAATGGTGTATAGTGCTCAGAGATGCCCCAAGAACCTCCTCCCACTAGGCTGTCAGCCTCTCAGCTCAGGCTGTGGGTTGTTAGGCATTTATAGTCCATCTCAGAGTTCTGGCCAAAGGCCCTCCAACCCAGATAACTCCTTGTCAAACATAAATGACAGAGGCCTGAGCTTCTTGGGGAAGACCATAACACAGGATTCTGAAGTGAGTTCCTAGTCTCTTCCCCCTCTTTTATCCAGGGGATCCCTGAAGTAAGCTCTAGCCCCTTCAGGCAGGATCCTCCATGAGCTTGCCTCTCCCTGAAGGTTCTCTCTATCAGGATCCTATCCATAGGGTGTGATCTGGCTGCAGCATACATCTGAGTGAAACCTAGGATCAGAGTCTACTCTAGAGAATTCATATGATGGGGGGTCTGGTTCATGAGGCAGATAATTCCATGGAACACCTCTGAATCAAGAACTCTGGAGCGGGCTTCCTCATCTGGGTCATGGGAGTAGGAATTCCTCCCACCTGAAATTCTAGGGATATGGGGGCAGAGCTTGTTTGAGTCAGCATCCCCTGAAAATTTTAGCCCAAACCTACTCCCATGGACTCTGAACCATACCCTTAGAATTAATAGGAAAAAGAGGAAGCACAAAAGTAAAGTCTTCATTACTTTAACCTAGGAGACCAGAATTCAAATCCTGTCTTAGGGCGGTTTTAGACGATCCCACTCACAAGCGGGATCGTTCAGTGCCGGCATCGGGCACCCGCCTTCCTCTCTACGCCGTGTCTGATGTTCAGAAGAGCATCAGACACGGCGTAGAGTGTTTGTGTGCATGCGTACCCTTCTGCGCGTGCACACTCGGGCAAAGAACCCGGAAGTGCGGCGTAAAACCGGCACAGCGGTGATCCGCCTTGAAGGGGGAAGGATCGCCGGGCCGGCTTCACGCGACAGAGATCTGGCGTTCAAGCGCACCGGGGATTTAGACGAGCAGCAACAATGGCGGCTGATAAAGGGCTCAGCCGCCATTTGTGTCTCGTCTAAAAATGCCCTTAGCCGTGAGCTCACTGGGTGGCTGAGAGAAAGTCATTATCTCTCAGCCTTGGTTTCCCATCTGTAAAATGGGACTAATAATGGCCTACCTCACAGGGTTGTTATGAGGGTGAACTAATAAGGATTGTAAAGCACTAGGAACACAGAAAGTGCTATATACGTGAAAATAATAGAGTGTGTGTACTCTGGTCAGTGCTTCACACCAGTATATTAGAGGCTTGAAATATCATTATTGTTTGCTATTTGAATAACCTGGCTGAAGTCAGAGTTTCTTGCTGTCCAAAGTTGTGGGGTTTTTCCCAGACACACAGGCAGGGTATAGATTTTGACATACAGTAGGCACGTCATTTCTCAGGACTCAATGGCAGTAATGTGACCACTAGAAATAAAAAAGTGATTTTTCTGAACCAAGGTATAAGTAAAATTTACCTGACTAAAAATGACACTCATAATTCCACATCCAAATAAACATTTGGATAAAAAGAGTCTAGACATCAGCTGGATTTTCTCCAATATTAAATGAAAAACACATGCTTTGTCCTAGGAATTAGGAGATGGAGGAAAAAAGCCTCCAGCTTCTTTGCACTTCGAGGTTGCATTTAATCACGAACACTGCAAAAGCAGCCCCTGGAAAAGCAAGCTGAGTCACTTCGAGGTGGACAACCCCCCCCCCCTAGTTTTTGCCCATAAACATGCTTCAGTCAGGTGTTAATTACAAGCGCCAATAAAGCCACAGAGCTGCTCGGATTCTCTTGGGGGAAATGACTGGACTCAGCACTTTGTGTGATGTTTATTTTACTTCTTTACTGCACTTAAGTTTCCCCAGCTGGTTTGCTGTGTTCTGAAAGGAGGAGAAAGGTTTGTTGCCTAGAAGAATTCAGAGGGAAAAGGGAAACTCTTCTCCAAACTGAACAGCTTACACATGAGCCTCCTGTCTGTTGCAAAATGATGGGTGTTGAAGTGTCTTTTCAGCTGGGGACTGACCTTTCAACTTTGGAGGTGACTGCTTCTTGCTAGGTCATCCTGAGCAACCATCTCCTGTGCTATGGTTTGCAGGCAAAAAGCACACGTGAGACTATTTTGCCATAAAATACTTATTATTGTTAATAGTTGGAATTATTTGCTAATCTCTGATGACATGATCGGCACTGAACAAAACACAAATAAGCACAGTACTTGCCTGGAGAAGTTTCTAACTTAGAAGACAGACACAGATGAGACAAGGTGTACTTAGAAGACCCTGGAGTCGGAGTTGACTTAATACGAGTTTAGAAAATGAATTAAATGGGCAAAGAAGATGCTTTCTGCTTGATAGACATTTTATTCCAAAGAACAGACTTTTTGTGCGCTATCATGGTAATGCTGTCAGAAACCCACACGTTGCTTGGTAGTTGGTGGACACAAAAGAAAAAGAAACAGTCTCTGAGTATGTGGCTGAATTAACAAAGTGATGCAGATTTGTAGATAGTTTAAATTAGGGTGAGGAACCTCTGGCCTGTGGGCCAAATCTGGTCTGAAACTGTTTCTATTTGACCCCTTTCCAATTCCTGGAAATCTGGCCTGGATTCACAGTCTCTACTAGGGCTGAAACGAGAAGCCAAGAGCTTCTTGTGAAAATCTTGTGGGAATAAAGAAACCTTAGTGAGTTCTCAGTATGGGTTTTGAGATTACCAGAAGATTCTTGGTAACCGTAAAGAACCCTTAAAAATGCTCTGAGCATGTGCAAATAGCTGCCACAGTCATTCTGTGCATGTTCGGCTCTTTTCCAAGATGGCGTGGGCTGCATCAATATCGATATGGGGTGTGGGTGTCAGCTGGAAGAACTGGGGTTGCCTAGAGGAGAAGGTGCCTGCCACAACCATGTCCCCTCCCCTCTCTGCAGGCAGCCATGGAGCAGCTCCCCAGGAAAGAGAGCTGATTGATTGATCCCCAGAGGGGAGTCTTCTGTGTTACTCCTTGGATTCTTCAGTCTGGGCATTGTTTGTTGCCAAAAAAGCAAGCCAGAAATCAAGAGGAAACCTGGTATTTGGAACCAGTATTTCTAAAGGTATACCTTCCTGGTGTGGAGTAGCGGCCAGGTGTTCAAGCGGGGGAACGGAGCGGGTGGAGCGGCATCCACAGAAGCAAGCACAGGGAGGAGCCGGTGACGCAAGGGCGAGGCACGCCCTTAAAATAATTCTAGCCGCCAGAGGCAGTGCTGGTGTGGAGTAGCGGCCAGGTGTTCGAGCAGGGGGGTGGAGCGGCATCCATGGAAGCAAGCGCAGGGAGGAGCCGGTGACGCAAGGGCGGGGCACATCCTTTAAAAGATTCTAGCTGCCAGAGGCGGCGCCGGTGGTGCGTGCCTAAGGGCTACGTGCCTAAGGGCTGCACGCACAAGGGCACGCCCTTGTGCACGCAACCTTAGCCGCTGGCGGCGTGTAGGTGCCCTCCCTCTTGGCTCTGAGTATTTTGTCTGCCTGTGGGCATGGCGGGAAGGACTGGCACCAAGAAAAAGAAAGGCCCGCCGGCTACACCATCTTCATTACAGCTGTCAGCGGCCCAGAGGTCACTGGATGCCTTCCCCTTTCTCCGCTCCCAGCAGCCACCCCCGGTGGGCGTGCTTGCGGCCTCTGGTGATGCATTTGCCCCTGCGGGGAGGCCTTGGCACCGCAGGTAGGAGCAGGACTTCTCTCTGTTGGTGAGGCAGGTACCAAGATGGATCTCCTTGGTCTGGACTCCACCAAGCTGGCCCATAATCCGAGTCTTGCTGTTAGAGATCTCTACCTTGGATTTGACTGACTCAAATTGTTGCGATCTCATACGCAGACAGTGTTCCCTTTTGGAGCTACTGACCAGCCAGCTCGCCCAGTCTTTGGGGGACATAGTAACAGTGTTAAAAAACCAGCATGATCAATTGCAAGATATTACCAGGGCTCTGTCTGACCGTACCAGCTGTGGGCGGGGGGTTTTGGCTGGAGCCAAGCCTGGCCAAGATTGCTGTCTACAACCTTCCACATTGGGAGTCTCGGGGGGCAGCATTCTTGGCAGTACAATGCAGCCGGCTAGCTCTTCCTGCGCCATAGCATGTAATTCTATGCTTGTGCATCCTCCTAAAATGGTTTCTATACCTGGTGCAATCTCTTTTAGAGTGCACCGCTTGCCAGACGGTTTTTTCCCTCCCTGGAATTCAATATCTGCAATTGCCCACTTTTGGGGGCAAATTTTGGGTTGGGCCCCCCCGGGGTCCATTTCTTCTTTTCAACCATTGCCCGCCTATTGGTGTGTGCAACAGTTTATAGTTTTTTTCCAGTTGCCACATTTTGCTTCTATAGTCTTGTCGCAAGCTTTCTTGCTGTCATCCTGGGGAACTCATGTGGGTGAGGCATTTAGGGACATGCCCATGCTTTTCAGGGCCCCAGACCCAGCCAGCAACCCCCCTGCTAAGCCCGATTCCCTGCCCAATAGTTCTATGTTGGTTGACTCCAGTGTTGGAGGGGCCAAAATGGACAACCTGGAGCAGGTACCTCTTATCCAGGAGAGACTCCTTAATTTGACCCAAGGGATAGAACGGGGGAAGGACTTATTAACTGAGATTTTTGCCAGTGATGACCGGGGGGGGGGCAAACTTTATTTGTTCCTACACCTTCAGAAGCTATCCAGGGAGAGGCTTTAGCTATACCTGAACCCCCGGACACAAGTAGCTTAACTGAGCTGGTTTTAACTGGTGCTCAGGTGGAACTTTCCATTCCCCCAGTGGGCTCTTGTTGTCCCTCTCTGTGTGTGCAGGATCTGTCGACGGTGGGGGTGGGGTGGGGCAGCCGTTTGCTGAGACCTTCCCCATCAGCCTCAGTCATCCCCTTGGGCGAGACCTTGTAGACTCTGTGCATGGAACATAGCGGGATGTGGATCGCGGTCTCTTGATCAATCCTTTTTAAGATATCTTGAAGATATGGATATTCTTTGTCTGCAAAGGACCTGGAACTTTCTGGGTACATGGCTTTTGGGACTCCTGCTGTTTCTTATGCTGCAAGGGGTCATCCTTGTGGTGGACTCGCCTGTCTGATATCAGATAGGCTGGGGTTTGAGGTGGTGGAGCTGGTCAAACTCCCCCCCCCCATCGCCCTTGCAGTTGTAGGGAAATTGGGCAATACTTTTTGTCTTCCTTATGGTTTATATCCCCCCAGTCAATGCCCCCAGTTTTTGGGGCAATTTTTGGGATAGCCTGGAGGAGCTTGTCTGGTCTCTCCAGGACAGATTTCCATTGACTTTCCTTATTTTGGCAGGTGATTTAAATGCTCAGTTGGGTGCTGACTCTGAGGAGCTCTTGTCTCACTGCCCTTCCTTTAGTCCGGGTGCCACAGTTTTAGACCGTTGCTCCAGGGACAAGACCCTAAATGCCTCGGGGATCAAATGGGCTGCTCTTGTGGTAAACTCTAATCTCCAGATTTTAAATGGTGTGTTTTGGGGGGACCATGAGGGTGAATTTACATTTGTTTCCCACCAGGGCTGTAGTGTGATTGATTATATTGCTGTTTCTCCAAGTCTTCTTCCCTATTTAGTCAGTTTTTCCGTGGGGCAAGAAATTCATAGCGATCATTTCCCACTACTCTTAAGCTTTCAGTTGGACATAGTGTGGGAGGGGGCCCAGAGTGGTGTCGCAAACTGTGAGGTTAGCGCTGGCCCTCTCAGGTGTCCCTGGTCCACGGATCTTAGTAAGAGACTTGGGGAAGTGCTGTCTTCTGCCCCTTGTCAGGTGATTAGGGACTCGGTGGTGGGAGCAGGCTTTCAGATGGATCTTTTGGACCAATATTTTGGACTTATCTCTCTCCTGAGGCCATATTTCACCTCTAGTCATTCCTGTGGTGGATGAGGGGTTGCCCACAGGGGAGCCCCCTGTTTTGATCAGGCCTGCAAGGAGCGGAAGATGCACTTAGTACACTCTATAGGTCTTATAGGAAGCAGAAGGAGGTAGGGTTGCTGTCTGAGTTTTTGGAAGCCAGGAAGGTGTACCAAGTGCTATTAAGGGGCAAAAAGGCTGCCCACCTCACTCGTTTTTGGGATTCCTTGCTAAATGCTGCCCATGCCAGGGATTCTAGGTATTTTTGGCAGCTTATTAATACCTCGATGGGTAAACCCCACAGCTCCTGGCAAATTTCTATCCCTAGTGGGACTTGGTTATCCCACTTTCGGATTCTTTTTCTGGCCTTGGAACCAGAGGAGGATTGCTCCTCACATTTGTTGAGACTTCCCATGTGGCCTCTGGCCACGGAGATTGAGGTGGCCAATCTTGTCCAATCTCTCAAAACAGGGAAGGCCCCAGGGTATGACTGTGTTCCGGCCGAGTTTATCAGGAGTTATGCGGATTGGTGGGTCCCGTTTCTGGCAGCCTTTTTTACCTACCTGGATAGGATGGGTGCCTTCCCGGACGAGTGGGGAAGGGAGGTGATTGTCCCCATTTATAAGGGTGGTGAAAGGACCGACCCAGGCAATTATAGGCCTATAAGTCTTTTAAGTGTCATAGCCAAGCTTTATGCTAGGCAGTTGTTATCTCTTCTCAATGTCTGGCTCGCTGAGTCCCAAGTCTTGCATAGGGAGCAGGCTGGGTTCCAGGCAAATAGGTCGACTGTTGATCATTGCCTTGCCTTATCTCACCTGGCCGAAAAGTATGTCCAGGCAAATGCCAAGTTGTGCTTTTGTGAACCTGAAGGCGGCCTTTGATTTGGTCGACAGGGCTTTGCTCTGGGAAAAGCTGGCCAGGCTGTCGATCAATCAGAGGCGCCTCATTTTGATTCGGTTGCTGCACAGGGACTCCGCTTTGGCAGTTAGAGTCTCCCACCAGGGGCATCTTACCCCATGGCTCTCAATTTTTTCAGGAGTCAGGCAGGACTGCATACTGGCCCCTACCATTTTCAACCTGTTCCTAAATGATCTGGTTCCTGCAATGTCCTGTCCCACCTTTTTTCCGCCCAAGTTGGCCTCGGGCCACCTAGGCTGTCTCCTATATGCCAACGATGCGGTTATTTTTTTCACAGACTAAGGTAGGCTTGAGCAGGCAGTTACAGGTTCTTTCTGAGTACTGCACAGCAAACAAGCTGGTCGTAAATTACAAGAAGACCAAAGTTCTTGTCTTTGGGAGAGGGAAAAAGATCTTCCATTGGTCCATTGACAACCACCCGATAACCCAGGTTTCCTCTTATAAATAGCTGGGGATTTTTTTTCGGGCATCGCTCAGTTGGACCCCCCCACTGGGAGATGGCATTGACTAAAGTTAAGGGATCAATTGCTGCCATTGCTTGGCTGTTTAAGAACAAAGGGCATGGCAGCTTGGGGGTTGCTTTCAAGCTCATGGATGCTAAAATCCGTGCCCAACTGCTCTATGGTGGAGCACTTTGGGCCGTGGGGCTTTCCTCTGCACTCAACTTTGTGAAAATAAAGACCCTCAAATCCTTGTTCCATATTCCACAAGGGACCCCTTCAGTGGCCTTATGAGTGGAGTTTGGCCAGCTAGCTTGGGGAATGACCAACTGGAAGCAGGCGGCTTTTTTATGGCTTTGCCTCTTCCAAGATGGTCATCCAGGGCTTTTGGACCTTATATCCAAGGACAACTTTGTTTCAGCTTGGATAAAGGGCATGACAGGTCAGCTAGCCGCTTGGGGGCTTCAGTTGATTACCTGAAGTCTATCCATCTAGCTAAAGCTCGCTGGGAAATTAACACCAGGATTACTGACATTGGTCTCCAGGAAGACCAGGCAGCAGTGGGTGCTTTTGCCTCTTTGGCTCATTATAAGTTTGTTATGCCGCCCCTAGGGAAAATGGCCGCCTATCTATCCTCTGAAATGTCAACGAGGCGTCTTGCTCTGTTTTTGGGGGCTAGGCTCAATGCGCTCCCTACTCGGCTTTTGGAGGGTCGTTTTGCTGGAGTCCCTTTTGGCGTGAGACTATGCCCCTTTGATTCCTTGGAATCAGAAACTGTCTCTCATATAATGTTTTCATGCCACCTTTATGATTCCCCCCGCTCCAAATTGCTGGCTCCCCATATTGATATATTTCCTGGTAGGACTCCGTTTGAACTGCTTTGCATTTTCCTTGCAGATGCCGACATAACCCGTTTTAAGGCTGTGTCGACCTTTTTAGTCCTGACCTTGGAGTGTAGGACAAACTTTTTAAAATTTTTGCCCCTGGCCCTGGGCGACGGCCCTGTTTCTGAGGATGATGGGGGATAGTATTTGATTTCTTTTTGTTTTTGAGTGATTAATGTTTATTATGATTGTACGATTTTGGTGTGTCTTTGTATCTATGTATGTTCTTTGTTTGTTTGTTTTGGGTAGCAAGGACCGGATGGTCATGCTAAGAATAAAGTAAAGGTAAAGGTATATCATTATGGAAAAGGGCAGCTCATTTATACATGCTCAGAACTGGCTGCCCCTTTCCAAAATGGTACTGATACAACCCGTGCCATCTTGGAAAAGGGTTGCATGTGGAATGGTCGTGGCAGCCATTTTGCATACGGTCAGAATGTTCTTAGGGTATTTTAAGATTACTGAGAATCTTGAGAGAACAGGTAGAGAATCAGCTGATTCTTGGTTCATTCCCATTCTCAGGAATCCCATCGAGAAGCCAATTCTCTATGAGCTTCTTGAGAAATTTGAGATCAAGTTTCAGTCCTAGTCCCTACCCTAAAGTACTGAAAGACTGAGTTTATGGAAAAGGAACCCAGCTCAAGCTTGAAGCTTGATTGATGTAGGATTGGAAGTTGACGCAGCCTCTCTTGTTTTTGTAATTTTACAGGAGGACTACCAGAGGTTCTTTAAACAACTGAAACTGGAGAAAACATCAGCGCTCCTACCATCCTGTCTCCCAAGGGAAATATCACAGTAAAGGTGACATCTAACTGTACAATATATGCCAAACCTTTATGCAGTGAAGCAAGGAAGTCCTGCATGATACAGTAAAAAGAGTCTCAGTGGGTTTTAGCTGGACTGACAATGCATAAATTCTCCTATAGGTTTCAGGAACATCTGTAGACTCTGCTGCAGAAATTAGCTGAATTCTTGGATGAGACAGCTGACCTATTTCTGGATGGTAATGGTCCATGGAACCTCAAAAACACACTTGAAAAAGAGATCATCCAAATGCTGCGAATCTTGTCTAGTGATTTTTGCGATGCAGCCAGAGGGAAAAGCACTTGGAACTTGGATTATGCTGCCATATTGGAGAATCCAAAACTATGCACACAATATGGACGATGGTACTGGACTGGTAAAGGACAGCTGGAGAGAACTTTCAGACACTATGGATCCTTAAGAGTAGTATGGATTGGGAGCAAACCTCCAGCCCTGCCTTTGTGATAAAGTTGCAAAAGATTATGAGGGTATAGTTTACAGAGAATGTAATTTGTGAAGACAGAGTTGGCATCAAATGGCATACTTCCTGGCATACCTCTTGGCTTGCACTATGTTAGACCTTTAGTATGATAATCACTTGATCCTATTGAAAGAGGTTATAAATGTGGTGGAAAAGGTCATTAGACTTATGACTATCATCACTATAGTCATTGGAAATGGAAATGGAGCACATTTGTGATTGAGATTGGCGCTAAGGATGTGCGGAGGCATTCCGTTCATTTTTTTGTTTTCTTTTAACAAAAATGATTCATTTTCATAGGTTTTAATAGAAAACCCTGGTGTTTTCAATTTTTCATTAAAAATTAATAAAAAATAAAATAAAATAATTAAAAAAAACCACTCCACATGCACAAAATGGCTGACAGGGCCATTTAAGCATATGCGGCCATTTCCCCAAGATGGTATCAGCAGTGTCAGTGCCATTTTGGAAGAAGGCAGCTGGTCTGCGCATGTGCAAACTGGCTGCCCTTTCCCAAAATGGCACCGATGCTGCCAGCGTCATTTTGGGAAAAGGCACACATGCGCAGAATAGTCTGGTGGTCATTTTGCGTGCACACAGCAATTTAAATTTTTTTAAACTTAAACATAAAATAAAATTTTAAACAATAACTGTGCATGTGCAAAATGCCTGCTGGATCATTCTTCAGATGCCAAAATGGGGCATTTTTAAAATGGCACCACCATCATCATCAGTGCTATTTTGAAAAAGGGCAGCCAGTCTGCACATGCACAGACTGGCTGCCCTTTTCCAAAATGCTGCTGATGCTGAAGGTGCCATTTTGGAAAAGGGTCAGGGTGCACATGTGCAGAATGGGCCTGGCAGCCATTTTGTATGTGCACAGTTTTTTCTTTATTTTCAATATGTATTTATTACACAAAAACAGATGAAAACAATTCATTTGCTTATTCATTCATTTTTGTATCCTTATTTAAGAAAATGAATGTGAGGAGGGTCCATCCATTTTTGTAACTAAGAGAAAATCACATGAATGCACACCCCTAATTGGCACCTTTTCCACAACTGAGATGCAGCCAAAGTCCAGATCTCCATATCAAAAGAGAAGTCAGGAAGCCCTTATGGCAGTGCAATTCTTGAAAGAATGGACTCAAATTAAAAAATTAAATTTCAGGCACAAAGTTGTTTTATTTATATGATTTTAAAGGATTTTGAGGTATCCTTGATGTAAATTGGATGGGCTTAGTCAAAAAGTATTTCATTCAGCTAACAGTTGTCATGGATCTGAGGTGTTTAAACACTGGGAATTCACATCAGTGGAGTTGGTGGTGCCCCAGTTTTTATTGTACTGTGTGTGTAGTGATCTTAAGATTAAACCCTGGGTTAGGTTTTCGAACTATATGCAGTAAAATAATATATACCTTACCAAAATAAAATATGTTAAAGTGACACCTGTCAACAAATATCAATCAAAGCTGAAGGCAGGTATTTTACATCTCCGTATAAAGCCAAGACCTCTCTCTACAGACTCAATTTTCAGGTCTACAGAACCCACCTCTTGAAAGCCCCATGTCTGCAGCTACCACCGCTGAAGAGAATGGGTGGCATGTCACTTCTGGTAGCATGGGGAGCATGTAAACACTCCCCACGTGACTTTCTTCTTGAATACGGGACTCCACAGGCGCTTCTAAAGTGCCTCCTGTAAAAGTGCCTCCTGTAAAAGTGGCCTAGGTCTCTGGAAACCTCCAGAGCTAAATGTCTGTGTCCTTACAACTCAAGCTATGAGGCCAAAGCTCTCTAGATTTCTCCACCACCCATAGGTAACCCATGGAGAGGGAACAGGGGGTATGTGCCGCCCAAATATTTGGAATCCCTATAGAACCCACTACCCAACCCCCACTCCTGTGGTCCCCCAGTAGTCAAAGGCCGCTTTTAGATGAGCGGCGGTCCGTTTCGCATCAGCGGTGCACATATTTTGAAACTTCCACCTCGACTAATTAAATGAGATGGAAGTGGCTTAATATGCGCATATTACAGCGGAGGCACATTTTTTAAGTGCGCGAATTAAATACCTCATAATCGAGGTATTTAATTCGCGCACTTAAAAAATGCGCCTCCGCCGTAATATGCGCATATTAAGCCACTTCTGTCTTGTCTAATTAGACCAGGCGGAAGTTTCAAAATATGTACGCCGCCGACACGAAACGGAGCGCCGCTCGGCTAAAAGCGGCCTAAGGAATAAAAGGCAGGAGCACAGGTATTACAAAGAACACTGGCCCTTTTTACACAGGCTGCGGTGGGTGGAGGTGTGTGTGTGTGTCCTTTCCCATGGGGACACACCCATCTCCACCCACAGAGCCTCCTCCGCTGTTCCGGGTGGCTCTGTGGGTGGGTGATGGGTGGAGGTAGGGGTGGGGAGAAAGCTGCCTTGCCGAGGTCCCGTTGTGCTTCAATTACAAACTTCTAACCTGGCAGCTTGGAGCGGGTGGAGCCTGGTGCTGGTCGGGGGCGGAGCTGGAACCCTGAGGGAGGACAAGAGGTCTGAGTGAGCCTACGGCTGTGCGCCGAAGGGCTGCACACACAAGGGTGCACCCTTTTGAGTGCCCTTTTGAGTGTGGGCCCAAAACTCTGCCTCTATTAGACCTTGTGGCAGGGTGCAGCAGGGGGACTTTTTTGCTGCTTGACTGATTATCCGCCTCCTATTTTGTTGCTGGGGTTGGTGTTGGGAAGGAGTTTGGGCCTGAGGGAGTAGTTCCGCTGGTCAGGTATATTTTTGTGTGGGAGAAGAGAACTGGTGTGTGGTTAGGAGAGGGGGTGTGGGGCAGCGTGTGTAGAGTTGCCCCCCAGAGTGTAAATTACCCTGACGGAGGACAGAGCGGGGAGTGGGGGCCCCAGGTCAGTGGCATTGGTGTTAAGGGTAAGAAGGAATTCCTGGGTGTGTTTTCCTTGGAACCCTATTGTATAACGCTGTCATAGTAGTAGCTAGTTCTAGCCAGATGACGGGCAAAGGGAAACGTGGGCGTCCCTCTACGCTGCCCACTTCACCACCCCCAAAGCAAAGGAAGATGCACAGCTATTTTCCCATTTCGAACAAGTTCGAAGTGTTGCAGTCAGACCCTCATTCGGCACTGTCTCATTCACCTAATGTAGATGGACACTCACAGGGGGAGGGTGCACTTCTGCTTTCCTCGGCTATGCAGTCTAGAGGGGAGATGATGGTGCCGAAGTTATCTGTGGACCAGGCTCCACTATTTCAGCATATAAGCCATCATATATCCACGTACGAAGGGAGTCTTATGGTCTGCTTTGCGGAACATGCACTACTAACGGCACAGACGATTCGTGCTATGTCTGCCAGCCTGGATAAAGTCACTGCAAAAGTAGATGACTTGACTAATCAAATTGGTACCGGGGGTTTGGTGATGCAAATAGATAAATTAAATACCAAGGTAGCCGAAATTATAGATTTAGTGGCCCAGGATAGAGCGGACCCTGGTGTACGCCAAGTCCAGACAGACACCCCAACAGGGCCCATGAAAGTAAGGCAAGAGAGGGGTAGGATTGAACCGCTAGACATGGTAGTTTTGGATATTGACCCCACCCAGGATAAGAAGGCATTAGCCCCTTATGTAAGGGCTTTGACTAAAATAACTTTAAATATTAAACCTACCCCTCGAGGGAACCTCCCAAGTTGGAGTTCATCCTTGGAGGCTGCAGAGCATCTGAGGGCTCTCCTGCGACTACCAATAGTCAGAAAAGATATTGACAGGGTTGACATGTTGGGAATTAATAGAGAACAGAGGAGTATTGTCCTTCATTTTACCACTGCTAAATATATCCCTGCCATTTGGAAGAAGCAGAAGGCCCTGTCATCAGTGGGCATTTCATTGGCCAATGTCTACATGGGCATGGGCCAGTGGGGAAAGGAGAACACTGGGGATGATAGACTCCCAGCAGCCCCTGCTCCCTGGGGGGAGACTTGGTCTATAGAGAACAAAGGCGTGGCCCCAGAGGTGGCTTTGCCACTAATTGACCTAAAAGTGGCAGTTCCTCAGGCTGAGACAATGGAGGTGCAGATCTCTTCTCAATCCTCTATTGTTATTGCCCCCTCTGTGGTACTTCAAGGGCCAGGCCAGCCAGACCCGGAGCGGCTGTCAGACCCAATGGATAACCTTGACAAATTAGTATCGCTATCCCGTAGGATCCAGGGGTCAGTGGCAAAGATGAGGTACTCCAGAGGGGCTGTAGTTGTTATCCCATCTTCCAGCCATCAGGGGGAGGTCAGGGGGTTGGCCAGGTCAGGAGTTCCTGGAGGCCGGTCCCGAGGCACCCTTGTCTCGTTTGGGGACAGATTGACTGCAGTGGGGGAGTGGCCATCCACTTCTACTCCCTGGGGAGTATGTTCAGATATTGTTGCCCTATGGAGCTTTGAGGCTATACCCCAGGACAGTATGCCATCGTTAGAACCGGCCGGCAACAATTCTGGGTTGGTGCTTAGTGCAGATCAGGAAAAGGCGGGAATGGTAACCAATTCCCTGAAGGAGATCTATGTCAAAACAGTCTCATTGCCCCCAGCTCAAGGGGATGCTTTGCCTCTGAGAAATCATTTATCTTATCATGCAGGGGCAGAGCCAGGTGATGTTAGCACACTGAAGGGCCCGAGGCCAATGACCTCTACTTCGATAGATTGACTGTGCCATGAAGCTAAAGGGGAAAACCGATTAAGAATAGCTTGCTGGAACATAGGAGGCTGGTCTCAGCGAATTTTGGATCTAGACTTTGGTAAGCTTCAGAGCATTTGTGATATTTTCCTTTTACAGGAAACATGGGGGGCTAAGGCTCTTAGTTTAAGTAGGTTTGAAGTACATCATGTAAATGCCTGCTCTTTTAGCAAATACGGCAGGTTAAGTGGAGGCTTGGCTCTATTAGTAAGGAATTCTTTACAGGCAGCTATTACGGAAGTAGCGAGTTACAAATCTTACTTTGCAGTATGGCATTGTATACTCACCTCCAATTTAGAATTGCTATTGGCAAATGCCTATGTTCCACCTGTGGCCTCTCCCTATTACTCAGAGGCAATATGGACCTTTATGTCTGTCGCCATGCAAGAAGCATCTCTTAAATATCCCAAGGCTTTATTAATTATGGTGGGGGGATATGAATACCTGTTTGGGTAATCCGGCGTCTAAGCTGGGTAGCCAAGAGGATAGCATGAACTTGGCCCCACCTTTTAATAATGTCTGGGTCTCGAAGGACCAGGTCATGTGCTGAAGGGCCCCCTTGTTCTCCCAGCTAATAGAAGACCTGGAATTAGCTATACTTAATGGGTTATTGCCTGGAGACTTGGAGGGTAATTTCACCTATCATTCCGCAGTAGGGCAGAGTGTTATTGATTTCTTTATGGTCCCAGTATATTATCTATTTGCTGTGCAGAAACTTAGGATTCCCATGGCAATGGAAACAAAACATTCTCCTTTGGTGTTATGACTCAGAACTTTAAGGCATGGCGGGAGGGGGCGGGGACCAACTGTAACTGCAAACCTTCAATATAAGCTGAAAGGGCAGTCAAGTTTATGTCTCTCCCGAGTAAGATGGTCACCTGACTTGGAGGCGGCTTTTGTATATTTCACCCAGGTTACCACTCTGTGTAACCAGATAACTGCCTCCAGGTCCGATTCGGTTGATGCCTTTGAATTATTGTGTCAGCTTTTGTTACCTTTGCTGTCCTTTATCAAAATAGGAGCACCTGGCCAAATTTCCCCACCTAGATGGTTTGATAGAGAGTGTAAGGCAGCTAGACGAAAGCTAAGGAGGGAGGTGCATATTCTTCAGTCCCTCCCAACAAGGGATAATAGATTAAGGGTGACCATAGAAAGGAAAAGCTACCGGCATCTGCTCAGAGCCAAGAAAAAAATGTTCTACTCTGCACAATGGGCCCAACTCCAGCAAGCGGCCATGTCAAATGACTCGGGAAGATTTTGGTCCCTGATAGCACGATATAACACCAAGGGTAACTTGGTAGGGGGAAATACGGTATCTTTAGAGGCGTGGCAGGCACACTTTGAGGCATTGTTTTCTAGACCAGTGGGCTTGGGCAACCCGCTGGTCCTGAAACCATTAAATCGTTTCCAAGAATGACCTCCAATAACCTCACAAGAAGTTGAGGCGCTTATCCTGTCCCTGAAGAATGGAAAGACGCCGGGTATAGACTTTATCTCCCCTGAATTATTAAAATGCAAGGCAGACTGGTGGGCTGAGTGGTTAGCTCCCCTTTTTTCTCAGATCAACCAGGAAGGGGTTATTCCGGTGCCGTGGAAGAAAAGTCTGGTGGTACCAATCTTTAAAAAGGGTAGCAGGGATGATCCCTCCAACTACCGTCCTATAAGCCTGCTTTCGATAGTGGGCAAGTTGTACCTTCTGGGCAGGTTACAAAAGTGGCTAGATGAGGAACAGATCCTGCATCCCGAACAGACGGGTTTTAGATCGGGATAGTCCATGGTCGATCATGTCTATATCTCAAGGCACTTAATTTCAAAGTACCCCCTGGGGCATGCTAAGATTGCCCAGTTTTGCTGCTTCATGTACTTACGGGCAGCATTCAACACTGCTGACAGGGAGTGCCTGTGGACCAAGCTCCGGGGCACATCCATTGATGGCTGCTTATTGTATCTGTTAATTCTTTTGCATAAAGACAATCTGTTGCGAGTGTGCCCTGATTCCCTTAGCCCGTGTACTAAAGATATATCACTGACTCGGGGTGTTCACCAAGGATGTGTCTTGGCTCCCTCTCTTTTTAATTTTTATATAAATAATTTAATTCCATATATGGCAATACCAAACAACCATGCTCCGAAACTGGAAAATCACCAATTGCATCTTCTTTTATATGCGGATGATACAATTTTATTGTCATTATCGCAGGTGGGCCTTTGCCACAGCATGTCCAGATTCGAATCTTTCTGCAAAATGGAAAACTTGTCAATAAATTATACTAAAACAAAAATTTTGATATTAGGCAAAACCCGCCGCCAATATCATTGGATCATGGGTGGTCAGGTTCTGGAACAGGTCAAAACTATTTGGGGGTAATTCTCTCAGCGTCGTGCAGTTGGTCCCCACATTTCCTAGCCACTAAAGAACAGGTCAGGAAAGTAGTTAATACCATAACCAGCTTTTTTCATTCCCATGGGGGCAGACTTGTGAGCCCAGCCTTGGCTCTTTTTAGGGCCAAGGCGCTTGCCCAGCTCCTTTATGCTGTCCCCATTTGGGGATTTTTGGCCTTAGAAAAGCTTGAGTCTGTGCAGAATTCCTTCTTGAGAGTCATTCTAGGTGCTCCAAAATCAGTCCCACAAGTCCTGCTTAGAGCAGAAGTGGGAATGGTGCCGGTTCGCTCCATCACGCTGACCAACATATTAAAATATTGGCTGAAGGTAGAGGTATTCCCCCCACCCCCTAACTCGCTATTGAGCTCCACCTACAGCAACCACCTGGATGATGGATGGTGCTTAAGGGTGGAAGTGGATATAGCCAATCTGGGTCTATCTAGAAGTATCCTGCTCCCTTTGGGCAGGAAGGGGGCAGGCCATTTGATTGCGCAACGTATTAGTGACCACTGACCAGGCCATGCAGATGGAATCTCAGCCTGAGCAAGCCAACAGAGTGCTCTGCAGTACTTTATTGGCAAAGCTCCGGCGACTTATTTATTAGATTGGCCCTCGTGGCCCCTTAGAAGGGCCTTTCTATTAATGAGATTAAATGTATTCCCCTCTGCTGTACTTGTGGGCAGGTACAAACAAACTCCCTATGCTCAGAGACTGTGTGGCTTCTGTGACTCAGACTTGCCTGAGTCGGTAGAACACATCCTGCTTCACTGCACTGCATGGCCTACCAGGTGTTAAGGGAGAAATACATTGCCCCGTATATGGATTCTAATTTAAGGGGACAAAAGGATAAAGTTATAATGCATGCACTATTAGATCCGAGTGGCGCTTGTGCCAAGCCAACAGCAATTTTCTGCCTCAGGTTTTTTTTGTTTAAAGCTGTAAAATGATTTAGTCATGACCACTGCGGCAGTTGCAGTCATATTCTTGGCTTAATAAGGTTCTGTGTTGTTTGTTTGAAGTTTTAATTGCCTAAGGGCTTGATTTTATAATTTTGTATAGGCTTTATGTATGTATTTAATTATCTATTTATTTATCTTGAAACAGCCCTTGAGGCTATTCAATAAAAATTCTTGACCTCTCTTAGGTGGAGGTGGATGTGCGTCGGAAGCATGCACGCACCTCCACCAACCACCTATGGTGTTCGCACGGACAAACACCCATCTCCCCACCCATCGCTGCGCCGTTTTCACATATACCCCCATGCATCTAACACCCTCTCGCACACCCATCTGTGGGGCATCCGTGTAAAAGTGGCCACTGAAGATAAGGACTAGAGCACCAACAAGCAACTTGCTGAAGGGGAAGCTCAGAAATAGGGAGGCAAGACCGGAGATCAGGTAAGCAGCAAGGAATTCTGAAGCCATGGAAGGAGACCAAAGATGATGGTTCTTGACACTGGCCTGTGTTGGATGTACTGTACAGTCACATCACTTCACGGGAAGCTACAGAATTCAGGATGATTGGGTGGGGATTACCATCATTGGAATATAGTCAGGACATTGGCGTTAATTCTTCTACTTGTATGAAAAAACTCCATGGGATCTTTGTGGACTGTAAATAACCAATCTTTTGCCTTAATCTGTTACCTACAAAGATGGCACCAGGTGTCCCTTAATGGCACACTGGGGTGTTAATGCAAAGAAACCCACTATTCAGTTTTTGAAGCATGTATGTGCCAGAGGTCTTCTACCCAGTTACTGCTTTTGTAATCTAATGAAATCGCAGTGCGTAGTGGCATAACTGGAATTTCAAGTGAGGATCTTCAAACAAAAATGTGTGAGATTTTGAGGAAGAATTGATTAGTGTTTCTGCCTTTCTGTGGCATGCAAGAGTGTGATCTTTTCTGGTTTAAGTTTTTTTTTTTTTTTTTGAGAGAGATACATCATGAAGGAAAAAGAGATCACGATACATATAACTGTGGAAAAGAGAAGGAAGGTCAGTGTGTCTTCTTGTGCCTAGCTATGGAAAAACTCCCCAAACTGTGTTAATGGTAGATTTCTTAGTTTACCATTGGCTTAGACACATAGGCACTTTTGAAAGTTCATCAAATTTTATTAATTATCCCTAAGTTGTTTACAGTAGCAACAGCAAATTAAAATATTGTTAGCACAGTCTGTGGCAGAGGTAGACAAGTTTTGCAGATGTTTAGACAGTTGGCCGTATACCTCTCATACAGCCTTAGACATTAGAACCTGCCATACTGAGATTAGGAAGGCGTGTTGGCCAAGATGGCAATAGTATCTTCAACTCTTTTTACAAAGTGACACAGCTCTTTAATTCACACTCATTAGGCCACAAGAGACAGGCAAAATGGACCCCAGGTGAGCATTTAATGTGAATGCCACAAAAATATTCTCTCATTCAGTTTTGTTGAGCACACCAGCTAAGTGCAAGCATGTTTAATTCATTAATTGTATGCAAATAGTCTGAATACAAAATGGCACACAGTATTTTAAAAGAGATGAAGTAATGTAGTGTAATTATAAGAACTTGAAAATAGAGCTGATTTATTGAGAGTCTCCCTTTTTGGTCTCAGGAGGCAGCTGAGAAAACGCTGGAAATAAATAAATAAATAAAATTCAATTAAAAAAACCCACAACACAACATTTGGTTTAAAATGCTTGCTGTGAAACACAGGTCTGGAAACACAGACAAATTGTGACCTGACTTACAGATGGGCAACCCTAATAGCTAGGGATGGGATCCGGGCAAATTATCGGTTACTGGTTTTATCGGTATCAGTTTAATCCGATATCGGATTTATCGGTAATGACATACTGTTTTTTTTAACATTGCCGTTTTTTGGATCTTTAACATTGCAGCCATTTTTTAAATGGCCGCAATGTTAAAGATCCGAAAAATTGGCAATGTTAAAAAAACGGTATGCCAATACCGATAGTATCGGTATTATTGGATTAATCCGATATTGCCAGTTATCGGCATTATCAGATTAATCCAATACCGATAGTCCCACCCCTACTAATAGCTACCTATAGGCAGGAACTAGATCACTCATCCATTCTCTTAGTTTCTAAAGTGTGGTGATGACTAAAGGTACAATCTTGATCCCATTCCCCTGGATACATTTCCTAGATCTGGCCCTTGGACCCTATTCCTGCCCACAAGTGAGTTTAGCCATTGACTTGAATGGAGTCAGAATGACAGTCTAAATCTCTCAGCTTGGAAACAGCCCCTTATCCAAGGAATAGACAAATTGATCTCCTAAAAAAAGGTCAGATCCATTATGAACTTTTGCCCAAAGCTTATAATGAATTTACTGAAAGGCTCAATGTTGATTGATTAATGTTTTCTTCTTTATTTTTGTGCACTGCAATGTAAGTTGAAGCACTGCATATATCACCTATGTGAAGGCTGTTATTGTATTTTCCCACAGAACAGTTCTGCAAACCCAAGTGGTTTAGATGTGCTGAACCAAACAGACTTCTCATTCACACAATATATTTCCACTGTGAAAATTCGCCACATGTTCTTTAACGTATTTGTCCTGTCCGGTAGCAATGCATTCATACAACTTCTGATTTTCCTGGACCCTCCTGCACAATATCATAGTGATATTTCCCATAATGCAAAAGGTATGAAGTGGCCTTTTGTTAACCCTGCATGAAACAAACAGCAAGTTATTTAGTAAAAGATATCTCTGCATACTACAAACAGAAAAGTATATAGTAAAATAATTACTCTTGAAAATTTAGGTATTCTACTTTGTCTGTAGAAGAGAGAGACCCACATTCACCCCTAACCAAAGATGGAGATTAAGCTCTGATAGGACAAGTGGGGACTTAGAAGAAATTAAAGTACATTCCTTATAACTAGGGTTACCATACCTCCCCTTTAAAAGAGGGCACTTATGAAAAATACATGGTGCAGGGCTGCATTGGATCCAGTGCATGGTTTGTAGCCCTGCAACATGTATTTCTCATAAGCGTCCTCTTTTAAAGGAGCGGTATGGTAACCCTAGTTATAACATAACTAACACATATCTCAAACATCCTAATAAAGGACTGCAAGACATCCTCTGAGTAAATAAGAAAAAGAGCTGTATATGTTTAAATACACTACCTTTTCGCTTCAGTTATACAGACATTACAGATAGTTCACATGTATCTTTTATTTACATGTCTGTCACTTGGAGAATGGAGCAAAGGGTAAGGTGACAAGGAGGGTCTTTAGATGGAACGATCACCCCCAGAGCAGCTCCAGGGGTGCACCCCCACATCTGCCTACGCCCAACCCCACCTGGGTCTGTTTTAAATGGTTGCCTGCACAGTGCCCCCCTCACACCATAGAGTTGTGGGTGGATCACCTGACGCTAGTCTCGGCTGCTGCCTGCAACTCTATGGTATTGCCTGGGGCAACCGCTGGCCTGAGACAGAACTGCAGCTGCCATCCGCCAAGCAGACAGACCGTAGCTTCATCTCGGGCTAGTGCTCAGGGTTTCATCAGCCTACTCCTCTGGTAGTGCTCCAGGATGTTCCAGAGCACTGCAAGCAGGGTGCCTGTTCCACTTCTGCTCTGCCTGCACATCTGGCAGTCCGCCTTTAGATAAACGGGCCACCTGGGGGTGAGGCGGAGCAGAACCTAGGCTGCAGTCCATCTGTTTACACCCTTTATACTCTGATGTAAGTTCACATTCACAAGGGCCATGAAGCTATGGAGGCTGGCAGGGGACAGCCTGATTGCATCACCTATTGCTGTACTTTGTTTTGGGTTTGGTGTATCAAAACCACTACATTCATACCTCCTTGGTAAGTCTTGTATTTCCTGGTTACATTCATAAAACTCGGTTTGGGTTGGTGAAGTTTAGAGT
Source organism: Sphenodon punctatus (assembly GCA_003113815.1). NCBI lineage: Eukaryota > Metazoa > Chordata > Lepidosauria > Sphenodontia > Sphenodontidae > Sphenodon > Sphenodon punctatus. Next base: position 403,120 of record QEPC01012103.1, on the reverse strand, counting down.
ACTGCTGTAAATAATATGGCACCAGTACAAACCTTTAAAAAAAATCTCATTCTGGCATTGCTTATTCAAACATAATGAAAAGGCAAAGAGCTATCACCTACTGTCAGGGGAAAAAATGCAGCCGATTTGAAAATGGAGCCAGTCATGCTACTATAAAAATCTGCACCTGCATGTGGGAGTGACAATCTTCTTTCTCCTAAAATAAATCACCCCTTTCCTCCCCCTCTCTTTCCCCCCCACTTCATTTGTTTTGGAAAGCGGTCAGAAATAAACTAGAACTAATTTCTAAATCACAAAGGTTGTATGAAGGAAAAATGGACCCCCTACTTTATAGCCACATGAGTATTTGAAAACAGGATATTTGAAAAAGATAAGGAAAAGAAAGAAGAACTAGAAAGTGTGTGTGTGTGTAGGAAAAGACCCAGAAATTAAGGAAATAAGAACCATGCCATGTAAAACTGTTACAGCTGTTTCTGTTTTTATTGGCTGTTTCTTTTGGATTAATTTCTCCAGCAACTGCTGTTCATAAGAGCAGGAAGGCATGCAGCATGACATTGCTGTGTGCTGAAAGGTCTTGGGGCTGGAGAGGAAGAAGGTGTGGTGGTGAGGAGGTTTGTGGGGGACACATCAAAGTGCATCATTGTAATGTATTACAGTAACTCAGGAAATTGAACTCAGATGCATTTAATAAAATCCTAATAGGAACACAGGATTTGCAGTACCATATCAAACCACTGGTTCCAATAGACTAGTAGTAGCTGATATGTCATTGGATATCTCAAGAAGGCACACCACCTTTCCATCCTTTAAGAGGAATTTGTTCTCTTTGATTTAGCTGTCCCTCCTTAAATTCTTCATTGAAACCTAGACATGCAACACCCCCCACACACTCATCCACACAAATAAAATCAAACAAACTATCAACTAATTAAGGTTATGTCTCACACAAGCTGGAAAGGACGGGAGGTTGTTATTAGGTCTATTTTTAAATACTTCTTGTGCTTAGATATAACGGTAAGGGGGCCATGCCAGTAAGTAGATGGAATGTACCTAGGAATTCTGGATACAGAGGAAGCAGTAGGAGGAGGATATTTTCTATCCCTTAAGAGGAAATATTAATTGTATTTATTGATATAAGAAGTGTCTGCTCCTTATGGGCAGCACAGAGGTGAAGGTTGAAAAATAAGAAATTGAATTTCAGGTTTTCTTCACTCTGGTCAGTTTTCACAATGGAGAGATGTAAAAAGTGGTGTGTTCCAGGGATCTGTACTGGGACCGGTGCTGTTTAATATATTCATTAATAACCTGGAAAAGAGTGTGGAGAAACCCTCCTGACTAGATCGCCCCTTGGGTTCCTCCCTGACCCAAGGCAAGGGACTCTGCCAGACCATATAAGGAGATGTGCTCACCTCAGCCTATCTGACTGAACACACCTTACAAAGAAGGAACCCTAGGCCAGGTAACCTAACTGATTGGCCACCTTGAACAGGGTCACCTGTGGCTGGGAGCCAATAGCTGAGATGTTAGTGTTGCCCTTTAAAAGAAGGCTAGTGAATTTCCTGAAACAGAGACCTCATGGCCAGCCGGTAGCTGTGCTGGACTAACTTGCAACACCCAGCTTTCTCCATCCAGCTGGGAAAGAACCAAACCCTGCAGAACTAAGACATCTGCACTTACCCTGCAGAGAAAGACACTGTGAGTAATTCCTTCTATGCAGAGAAGCAGGGTTAGGGACCATTTAGGCTTAGACGCGCTCTAAACGGGTTACTATACCTGCTCGTAGTTGCCTGTGTTTGCTCACGAGTTCAATGCCTTTTCTCTACCTTTTTGTATCCTGTAATTTGGTTAACTTATCTAGTAAAAACTATAAATCTTGTTTTCTCTAATCAAGAGTGCCTTGTGTGTGTGCTGTGACCCCAAACGCTTCCCAAGTTAGGTTTATGCTGGGAAAGCAATCTCTAATAAGGAGCAGGGTTTGGGCTTCCAGAGCAGCCCTTAACCCCTGAGGCTCGTAGCTCTGGTGGTGGCAGCAAAACCTGAGTGTTATGGTGATGGGCACACAGTGAGGGAGGGGGCTAGGACTAGAGTACCCTCCCCCCTCATTGGACCCATTACGCCACAAAGGGTGTTAAGAGTGTGGTGTTCAAGTTTGCAGATGACAGCAAGTTATTCAAGGTAGTTAAAACACGAGCAGACTGTGAAGAACTGCAACAGGATCTTACAAGACTGGGTGCCTGGGCATCTAAATGGCAGATGAGATTAAATGTGGACCAGTGCAAAGTGATGCACGTAGGGAAAAATAACCCAAACTATGAGTACACAATGCTGGGTACTAAGCTAGGAGTTACCACTCAGGAAAAGAATCTGGGCGTAATTGTGGTCAATACACCGAAATCCTCAGCCCAATGTGCAGCAGCAGTCAAAAAAGTAAACAGAATGTTAGGATTTATTCGCAAAGGGATAGAGAATAAAACTGAGGATGTCATAATGTCGCTATACAAATCGATGGTGCGACCGCACCTGGAATATTGTGTGCAGTTCTGGGCTAAAAAAGACATCGCTGAACTAGAAAAGGTACAGAGAAGGGCAACGAGAATGATAAAAGGTATAGAAAGGCTTCCGTACAAAGAGAGGCTTGACAAGCTGGGTCTCTTCAGCTTAGAGAAGAGAAGACTGAGAGGGGACATGATAGAGGTTTATAAAATCTTAAAGGAAGTACTTTTTCACTCAGCGCATAATTAACCTATGGAATTTGTTGCCAGAGGACGTTGTCAAGGCCAGTAGTACAGCTGGGTTTTAAAGGATTGGATAAGTTCTTAGAGGGTCCATTAATGGCTATTAACCAAGTAGCTTACAGGACGAACTTCTTACAGTTGGGAGCTGGGAGTGAATGACGTGGAATGGATTTCCCATTGTGACTGTTCGTTCTTCTCCCATGTGATCAAGATTGGCCACTGTCGGAGGACAGGATTCTGGGCTTGATGGACCATTGGTCTGACTCAGTATGGCACTACTTATGTTCTTGATCTATCTGTCTTTGGCTATGTTCATAGGTGACTTGGGTAAAAACCTATGAGACAGTGGCCAGCCAGATCCCTGATCCATGGAGAGCCAACACATTCACCAATTGGGCCGGCATGGAAAGCTGTGCAAATGTGCAGGCCGCCTCCCGTGCAGCTGCCACACCACTCCCATGTCCCAGGTTAGGCTGAGGAACAGAACACAAGGGCAGGACTCCGAACCAGGAGAAGTGGCTGCCAGCTACCAGAAGCAGGATTGGGTCTATGAGAAATGGAGGTTTCCAGCAGCAGCCAGGAGGAGTGACCCCGGAGGAGAGGCTGCTGGAGCACCTGGGGAGACCCCAGATGGAGACGTTGCTGCTGCAGTCTCTGGGGAAACTGTAGTGCACACAGCCACTCTGTGAGATGTCACTGTTCTGATGGGTTTTTATGGCACCAGCCATGGACGTAGTGCCCATAGGGCAAGGTGGAGCTGTTGCACTGGGGCCCCTAGAGCCCACCCCAGTTTTGTGGGGCAGCTACTGCAGGCTTTGGGGTGTGGAGGGGGTGAGGGGAGCAATAATGTGCCTTGCCCCAGGGCCCACCAAATCCTAGCTACGCCACTGGCGCCACCCCCCTCTGGAGCTTGCTGATGATCTCTTTCCTCTCTTCCCCAGAGTGCTCTAGTGGGCTTCAGTCTGTGGACCATGTAATGCTTTTCAATGTGGTCCATGGGGGTGGAAGGGTGGTGGTGGTGGGGAGAGTTTCCCTGCCCCTGGTGTAGCCAGACAAGGGACTCACAGGTCTTAGACCACCAGAGAAAGAACTCTGAGCAGGAGCTGGTAGCCTTTTGCTATCTGGGCTGAGGTTGCAGAGCCAGTGGGGTTATGCAAGAGATGTGGGCTTGAAGGTGCCCAGAGAGAAGAAGCCAGAAGTGAGGCAACTTGCAAAAGGGGGCTGGCAGAAGCCAGGAACAGAGCCTGGGAAGAGGCTCACCAAAGCAAACCGGGAAATGTGGCTAGGAGCACAGTGAAGAGGCTTGCTTAAACACACAGTAAGAGAGAGCATTATTATTACCAATTTGTGTTTGGGACTGTGCACATTGGCACTGTTGTAAATAAAGCAGCATGTGGTGGAAATAAGTAAAGAGGATCATGTTTTAGGGGCAAAGTCTGCAAAAACCTACTGCAGATAGCCCCAAGTTTACCCGGTGGTATTTATTTATTTTATTTTATTTCGCTTCAACTTTAAAAATACACAGTGTGTATGAAAACGGAAGTAAAATATGTAATCCTCATAGCTAAAAACAGATCTTTTGGAACTTTTAGCTTTCTTTTTATTTTTGAGCTAAGTTTTGTGCTACTTTAATCTGAACTGGACATTTTTGTTCTTTCTTAACAGTTATAGACTGAAGCCTTAAACAGCTCAACTTCACCGGGACAGAGGAACACTGCAGTTGTTGAGATGTGCATATAGGGAGAGGGTGATTGCAATGTTGGCCCCAAATGTAAGAGATGGAGACAAAGTAGATAAAATTATATATTTTATTGGACCAAGCTCTATTGGTGAGACTATGAAAGCTTTCACGCAACACAGGGCCCTTCCTCAGACATGTATTGTCAGAAATATATAGACTAAGCAAATGCAGGACAGGTATATAGAATTAAACAAAAAGTTTACACGCATAGTTCCCAAACTTAGCAGGCCTAGGTTCCCAAGCTTTGACCTATCTGTACACCAAGCAGTTCAAACTAAAATGGGTCGACAAAAGACATTCTCTGATTCCTTTCTATCCCTGGTCTTTGGATAGAATGAGTCCACGCAGCGCTTAGGAGATCTGGCTTTGTCCTTGTGTCTGGAATTGTCTACAAAGGACCAGAAAACTCAGTGATCCTGTGGGGTTCTTTTGTTTCCAGCAGGGCTGTATTATGCACAGCCCTCTCCAGACAGACTCCGAGACATGAACAACACACCCGTTCCCCAGCATATCAGGAAATTCTTATCATCCCCACTGGCAGGTCCTGGAATTCTGAGCACTTGGACAAAGATTTATTTATTTACTTGTAATGATTATTTTGTTTCCTTTAGGAGGCAGGGAAAAGGTTGATCACTGTTACACAAATTCTTTGCCACGTAGCATCTGTTAATGAGAACCTATTATTCCCTTGCCTTAGATTGCCCAACCCCCTTTTTTGTTTTGCTTTTTAAAGTTTTTGCAGTGAACTGTATACATTTTCCATTCTTACACATTTTGAATGGTATTGCCTTGCCAGGGTAGACACTGGCAGTCTTGTTTCATTAACAAAGGGCACGATATGAATACACCATATATGTTCAGAGTAAGGCCCAATGTGCCTGCAATGGAGGTCTGTGCATGTGCGCGGCTGCCTTCAAGATCCACGGGGCATGGGATCAGCCCCACCGACTTCAATAGGACTCTTTGATCCCCAAGCAGGGAGCAGTTTGTAGGACTGGGATCTTAGACTCTGCATCCCATTCACATCAAGTGAGGATTTGAGGACTAGAATATACTCTGCAAATAATGCCAAGGAAATGAAGTTACTTTTAAGGACTGGAATATACTCTGCAAATAATGCCAAGGAAATGAAGCTACTTTGGGAATTATGGTATTAATTATGGTGAATAGGGATGGAAGGATTACATAGGCAGAGCTGAAATTAATTGGTTTTTCCTGAATTGATGGAAATTTTGAGGACTATTGCCAAAGTTTCATGAGAATTTCCCATTTTGAATGAATTCTGCCCATTCACTGCTTTTGGTAATTCTGCTGGGGAATTTTTGACGTTTTTGGTTTCATCAAATTGACGCATGCACACAAAAAAGAAATTTGGAAATAAAAAAAATAAAAAATGAAAAATGCAATGAAATTTAAAAAAAACAACCTGGAAAAAAAACCTGAAAATTCTGACAAAGGAAACTATCAAAAGAACATTTCTGAAAGCACCAAATGTATGGCTTGAATGGATCAGAAGTACCCAAAAGTACCGAAAGTTGCTCCCAACCAGGAACCTCAGTGAAACATTGCAGAAGCTGGTAAACAGGCGGCCGTTTTTGATAAAAACAGTGTTTAACCACTAGGGATGGACGAACGTGATTAAGAAGTTCGTGCCGAACTCGGCCTGTTTGGACGACCGAACCGAACATCTGAACCGAACGCTCGAACGGCCGAACAGTTTGGAAAAGTTTGGATGAGTTCGGGGGTGGGAAAAACATGACTGGAAGGCGGGAAAAACATGACTGGAAGTGGGAGGCAGCTGAGGAGCAGACTTCCTGGCACCAGGGGTGGAGACCAGGCGTGGTTTCAGGGTCAAACAAAAAAATATATTCAAATTCGGTTTTGGTATCGATAGTGCTATTTTTGGTTGTTCGGCCAAACGAACTCTGCCAAACCGAACAGCTGAACCCAAACTCAAATTTCGGACCAAACGTCCGAACATCTGAACCGTGTTCTGTTCGCCCATCCCTATTAACCACGAGAAACCATTTCAGCTCTATGCATAGAAAGAACTACTTCTAAGGTGGGGAGGGACGTGTTCCTTTCAGCTTTCTCAGTTAACCCTAATTTGCTGTCGCTTCTATGGTGTCTGTTGGGTTAGCTTCCCCAAACATTTTAACCTCAGTTATATCCATGTTAGATTGGGATCTTGTTGAATTTCTTCCCCAATAACTTTGGGTATAAACAGAGAGAACATAATAAAATGCTTTAACTGTGAGACCATCCAAAATCTGGTGTGTGCTCATGAGCAGGACCATTTTGGAATTGTATCTGGAGGAATACCTGTGGAGTAGCTGCCTCCCTTTGGTTCTATTCTGATAAATTGGGAGATCCACAGAGTAATTTGATCCTTGCATATTCCAGAAATTTGGGCTCAGACCTATCCAAACAAGCCTGGCTGTGTTGGGTTCAGTACAGCTGAGCTTTTCTGGCCTGCTCTGCCCTAGTGGCCTCATCTCCCATGGACCACTGTGACATCATGACACTCTGTGGGGAGCATGGCCTTATTGGATAGGAATGAGGGAAACATCTTAACTCAACCTCTTTTCAGATATAGAATGTTTGTAGACAAGTTCCTCCACACCCATTACTCACCCATCATGCAGGTTGCAGGGCTACATTGGTGCCCTATGCAGCCCTGCAACATGCATGATGGATGGGTGATGAGTGAGTAATGGGGGGGGAGGCACTTGTCTAAAAACACCCATAGCCCCTTCCCTTTGGAGCACTGTGACAGGTCACAGGTCTCTCCAAAAGGTGGGACTGTAGTTTTTAATCCATTGCTTTCCAACATGATTACATCCCTATGGAGTATCATGAACTTGGAACTTATTGCCCTTGGAATGACTGCGTGTGAACAAACACTGGGGTTGAGTGGAATCAGCTGGAGTTGGAAATATAGGGTTACAGTGTAATTAAATTAGCAGCACATAGAAGCATTTTGGAATGGCAAAAGGTCATGTGACAATTAAAACTCCTTCTGTCTCCCTAGCTTGTTTTTATACCCTACAGTGATCTGCTCCCCTCCTCCTCCCCTCCTGGCCTTTCAATACCTGGTATCTTATTGAATCTGTTCTAGGGATAAAACAAGATGTCACAAAAAGGGGAATTCCCACTGAAATCCCAGTTCCTGATACTGTCTCTGTTGAATAGAAAACTTCTCGGTACATGACAATGTCTCAGTCATAGAATCATAAAATCTTCAAGTTGGAAGGGACCTCAGAGGTCATCTAGTCCAACCCCCTGCTCAGTGCAGGAATCCACAGCTACAGCATCCCTGACACATGGTCGTCCAGCCTCTGTGTGAAAGCCCCCAGTGAAGGAGAGCCCACCACTGCCCTAGGCAGTCTGTTCTACTGTCAAACAGCTCTTACCGTTAGGATGTTCTTCCTAATGTTTAGCTGAAATCTGATTCCTTGTAATTTGAGCCCATTGGTTCTAGTCTTCCGCTTAGAAGCAACAGAGAACAAGTCTGCTCCATCTTCTATGTGACAGCCCTTCAGATATTTGAAGATGGCTATCATGTTTCTCCTTAGTCTTCTCTTCTCCAGACCAAACATCCTCCACTTCTTCAACCTTTATAGGACTTGGTTTCCAGACCCCTGACCATCTTTGTCACTCTCCTCTGAACCCGTTCCACTTTGTCAATGTTCTTCTTAAAAAGCAGTGCCCAGAACTGAACACAGTACTCCAGATGAGGTCTGACCAGCGCAGGCCTTTGGTGAGGGGTAGGGGTTTGGGGGGCGGGTTGGGGGGGAGGGAATGTTTTTTTCCCCTCCCCCCTGCATAATATGGAATTTGTAATTGTTTTAAATGTTTTATTGTTTTATTGTTTTTATAGTTGTTGTTTGCCGCCCTGATACAAATTTTATATAAATGAAAAATAAATAAAAAAATAATAGAGTAGAACTATTACTTCTTGTGACCTGGACACTATGCTTCTATTAATGCAGCCTAAAATTGCATTAGCCTTTTTAGCAGCTGCATCACACTGCTGACTCTTGTTCAACTTGTGATCAACTACATCCCCTAGATCCTTTTCACATGTACTGCTAAGCCAGGTATCACCCATCCTATACTTGTGCATTTGATTTTTATTACCTAAACACAGAACTTTACATTTATCTCTGTTGAATAAATAATAAATAAATTTCATTTTGTTAGTTTTGGCCCAGCTTTCCATCCTGTCAGGATCATTTTGAATCCTGTTTCTATCTTCTAAGGTGTTAGCTATCTCTCCCAGTTCTGTGTCATCTAAAAATTTGACAAGCATCCCCTCTACTCCTTCATCCGAGTCATTAATAAAGATTCCGAACACAGTACAGGGCCCAGGACTGAGTACTGAGGCACCCCACTAGATACCTCCCTCCAAGATTGATGGGGAGTCATTTGGGAATGGTTTTTCAACCACTTTTTGGGTAGGGTTCTTCAACCAGCTGTAAATCCACCTAACGGTAGGATCAACTAGCCCATATTTAACCAGTTTGTCAAGAAGGATATCATGGGGGACTTTGTCAAATGCTTTGCTGAAATCAAGATATACTATCTTGATTACTGACATTTTGTTTCTCAATTTACCGATAATTTGCTTACAGGGATCCTGTTTATCGCTTTGCAGTTTACCATTTTGTCATCAATTTAAATCCTGAGAGGTAATATCAATGCAATACCACATTTCTTGCATGCCACTTTGTTGGCTGGAACACCAATTCCTTTACAAATTTGCAATCCAGTTTCAGATTGGTCAAAGCAAAGGGAACAACATAGAACAACAATTCTGACTTGACGCACTGGAGTGGAGGTTAAGGGTTGGGCTATTCACACAGTGATTGGCTCAGGAATGCAGAAACAACAAATCTGGAAGTAAAACGGTACCTTCAGCAATGCGGTAAGCAGTAAATGAACAGTACACAGTAAATGGTAAGTAGAAAGTCAGTAAATCAGGATGGTATCTCTTGGTATTGTGAGAACAGAGAAATCATATTGGTATCAGGAAATCTTCAGAAATTGTTCCCAGTTCCTGATATGGTGAAATTACTCATGAGCAGCAATTTGACTGCTTGTTTCACCGCTATTCACCTAAACTAAATGAAGTAGAAGTCATGAATATACAGATTCACAGCCATGATGAGATACTTCTGCCTACAAAAGTTACCGTACTTCTCTTCTTTCCGTCACACACGAGGGATGAGAGGTTTGTGACACCATTCCTGTGTTAAGGTATCTTAGTAGAGAATACTGGGAAGATCATGATACCTATCTGACTGATTTTTAAACTGGGATCTTCTGCCAGAGTCCTATAGAATGAAATGAATGCTGGCTCCCTGCAAACTCACCTCCGATAAAGTGTCTCTGTTTGGATTTTCTCCACCTGCACAGGAAAAAAATAATTGCGTAATCTGTTTCATAAGATCCTGATTCCATTTGTTCACAAAAGGGTTGGTTGCTGTCAGGCTTTGGGTTTGGAGAAGGGAGAGCATGAGCTGAGCTGTAAAGCTGTCTGTGAAAGTTCCAGGAAGCCGCTCTTGTGGTAATGAGATTTCTCTCCTTCAGGTGTTAAGATGCTTGAAAGAGGCTGCTATTTGCAAGTGCTTTGAAGACCAGAACACTTTGCCTGTGCCTGCATTATTCCCCACACATATCATGTCTTCAAAGTTCTGACTAACAAGATGAGGATCTGCTCAAAAGGAGCAGACTCAGTAATTAGTTAGATACACATGGAGCAATGTATGTACTGGCTATGGAGACTAATTAGTTCTTGTTTTCTCTCCTTGTTATGCTTCATAAACATGAATATCCAGAGAGCAAGAAAAGGGAGAGTTAAATGTTTTGTTGAGAATGTAGTCCCTACTATCAGAGTTTGTTGCTTGTTGTTTGTATAATGGGATGGACCAATATTTTTTCCTTTCTTGTGTGACCGTGGTAGGAAAGAAGGGCAAAGTACCTCTCCCTTTTCCATTTCTGTGTCTGTACAGAAAACAACGTGACGTTATGACCTGCCTCCTTAGTGCAGTGCTACTACAGAACCACCGCGAGTGCTAGAGGCCCTGAGTGAGTTAGGCCATTTGCCGACGCACCCTCAGCCCCAAATGAGACACGGAGACATGAGCTGGATTGTAAAAGGCCGCACTCTTTAATGCAATCAGAGCAAGAACGTTGGTTAGATTGTCACTAGGCAATCGAATGGGTCCAGTATTTTCTATAATCCTATAGTAACATTAACAGGTATGTATATGGCGTGGATATGCCCTCCAATGCCATTACCAATTCAAATTTAAACTTTTCCCTTCGAACAGCTCCCTGGCCAAGGCCGAAGGGGAATGCCTCAGAGGCCTGAGTCAGGAGTATATGGTGTCATTAAGATCGAGGGCCATGCTTGCCCTTACCCCCGCTTGACACTCCCCTCCCGGGGAACGATCCTGCCGTCAGCCTTGCCCTGCTTGTCAACAGGTATCATCCCCCATCTCTTATGGAGATGACTCCTTTATCTATACTATAACTACCTAACAAACAGCCTATTAACCATACTGGACCCCCGCCACCAAAAAGGGGCAACATTTCAATTTGTCCCTTGCCCCACCAACGCTCGCTCACACAAGATTGCTCAAAAACGCCCCCAAGTTCTCTAAGTACAAGCTGTTTCCTTCTCTGGACAGATGTACTCCATCGGTCAAAAACAATTCCGGCCGGGCGTGGGTAATTTGATTATGTTTCAAACAGCTTCCCCCCACCGCCAGCCACCATTTATTAATTTCCCTATTTACATTACGCCTAGCCTTGTCAATTATTTTTGGGTGCACCCCAGCGCCCCAAGTGATGCGTGGCATTAAGTGGGTCCAAACTATCTGTACCCCGGGGAAGAAACCTTTAATTGACAGCATCTGCGACTTAATCTTTATAATCAAACTTACACTAGTTCCTATTCTTAAATCATTTTCCCCTAAGTGTATAATTATGATACTTGGGTGTGGAAGGTTCTTTAACTGTAACAACCATGGGATCAGTTGTTCCCATTTCATCCCCCCCCGACCCATCCATCTGATTTGCGCTCTGTTTCCCATACCCAAATGCGTTCCCCCCAAAGATTGTCTAGCTGCATCTCCTGCTCGGCGCACCAGGCTGTGGCCGACCATCCAGACCACCGTCTTACTTCCTGTGTGACACCTATGGCCTAGGAGAATGTACATAAGAAAATCAAGTGTTAGTTTTTGTATTGCGGCCGGATGTATCCCAAATAGGCCCTTGAACGCCATCTTCCTAAGGTCTTAATTTCCTTTCCCGATAACCCCGCCTCCGAAGCTGTTGTTGCAGCTCCAATTCTAAATGAATGAGACCCATAATTTTTGGGTGACAAGCCTATTTCCTGTATTGTTCTCCTCATTACTATATTAAATTGGTACCGTGTGACTGGTGTTCTATCCCCATGTATAAACATGTTTCCTTCAACCTGTGGTCGAATTGTCAGGTACTCAGTGACCATTTGAAACGGGCAAAGCTCGTGTCTGTCAATCCGATTCAAAACGACCCACTGTCCTCTTCCCCTCTGGTCTGTTTTTGAACGCCTGACCCTTATTTTTAATAAGCTATCAGAGAGTTGAATGTCCTGCCTATTTATAGCCTTTCCTGAGCTATCCCTTCTGCTTTCTGCCACAACTTCGCTTATCCTAAATGCCCCAAAAAACATAACCTTAAAAAGTGTAGAAAACAGTGTAACTTCATATTGATTTAAACAAACTCTCGGCAATGCACTGCACAATTCTTGCAGGATGGTGACAGTTATGGGGGCCCTCTTATCGTCGTGTTTTTCCCTTCCTCGCTCCCAGGATTCGAACATTCGGCGAGCGAAAAACCCATTGTCAGGTGGGGGCTGCCCGTTCATGCGACTTATAAATGCCAAAGCAGCTACCTTTCCAGATATTGTCCTTCCTGCCAAACCCCGGTTCCGTAGGTGCAAAATAAATTGGAGCATTTCATCCTCCCTTATGGGGAAATCCAAACCCCAGCCCCTAATTTGCCTGTAGTCTTGAAACTCCTTGTACGCCCTGGTATAAGCTGACAATGTACGGGGTGCAAGGGAGCCCTGTACTATTCTTTGTACTTCTATTCTCCAAGGTTCCATACCCCTGGGGGGAGAGGTTCTGGGTTGTGTGCAGCAGCCGGCGCTAACTCCCGGAATCTCTCCATCTGTAATCGAGAGAGCGCATCTGCTATATTATTGTCAACCCCTGGTACGTGCCGTGCTGTAAATAGGATGTTGTGCTGCAAACAGTTTAGGACCATTGTTCGCACGAGGCGCATAACCCTCTGTGACCTTGATGACATAGAGTTGATCACATGGACAACTGCTAGGTTATCGCACCAGAAAACCACCGATTTATCGGAAAATTCCCTGTGCCACAACTGCACAGCCAAAACTATCGGAAATAACTCCAGGAATGTAAGGTCCCGAGTTATCCCAGATGCAACCCATTCGCTTGGCCAAGGTGCAGCGCACCAACGCCCTTTAAAATAAATTCCAAAACCAATTCCTCCTGCTGAATCCGTATGTACTTGTAAATACGTTCCCCCAGAGAAGTTCTCCCGCCAAAAACTTACTCCATTGTATTTTGCTAAGAACGTGGCCCATATCCTCAGATCATCCTTAATCCCTTTCGTTATGCGGATGTGATGGTACTGGGGAGGATTACCTGCCAGTGGAATGTAGAGCCTGGATAGAAATGCCCTACCTGGGGCGACCACCCTACACGCGAAGTTTAGGCTGCCTACTAAAGATTGAAGAATGCGGATGGTAACCTTTTTGGCTGTCATGCAATTTTGTAATTTACCACGCAATGCCTCCAGCTTATCAGCAGGTAAACGAGAGAGCAAGCGGACTGTGTCAATTTCTATCCCCAAATATGTGAGTCTGGTCGCGGGTCCCTCTGTCTTTTCAGGGGCCAGGGGCAGTCCAATTTGTTCTGCCAGGACCTGGAACTCCGTCAACAGCTCCTCGCATGCGCCCGGAGCCGCCGAGGCAATAATGAGAAAATCGTCTAAATATTTGGAGATTTCACCTAACCGAATCCTCTGCCTGAATGCCCACTCTACTAACGAACTGAAACGTTCGAACGCAGAGCATGAAATTGAGCATCCCATCGGCATAGCCCGATCAAAATAATACTGATCCTCAAACTTCATTCCTAGAAGGTGAAAGCTGTCCGGGTGGACCGGCAAGAGTCTAAATGCCGACTTGACGTCGCACTTCGCTAAACGAGCTCCCTTTCCGAATGCCCTTACCCTTTCTATGGCCTGGTCGAAAGACGTGTACCGTACCGTGGCCAACTCCCTTGGAATGGCATCATTTACTGATCGTCCCTTCGGGTAGGATAGGTGATGAATTAAACGAAATTCTCCCGGGGCCTTTTTTGGTACTATCCCTAGGGGAGAGATCACCCATTCCCTAAAGGGGGGAACAGCAAATGGGCCAGCTATTCTCCCTTCGTTTGTTTCTTTCAAAATTTTGTCTCTTACTACATGTTCCATGCCCTTCACTGACTTAAGGTTGGGAGGGGTCCGCCCTTGTGTTACTTTTGTTGCCGGAATAACAAAACCTAACTTGAAACCCTGAATAACATAATGAACCTCCTTCCTATCCGGGTGATCCCTTAGGATCTGCTCGAGTCGCCGAATATTAATTGGTGTTGGGCCCTTTTCCTTTCCCGGGTCCTTGCTGTCCACCTTGGCTGTTCGGACCGGGTCCTGTGCCCATTTGGTTTCTCCTACCTCCTGTTGGCCTTCCCCTGTAACAGTTGGAAACTGAGTGCGTTCCGCCGCATACTGAGCATGCGTGACGGAACTTACAATTCCCTCGTGTGCAACGCCCATTTCTGTTATACTCCCAACAAGTGGCGCTACCTGGGCGTCTATTGTCCCCTCTGTTAGGATCATTTGCTGGGGCTACCCCGCCCTTTATTAATATATGTCCGCTATCCGTCTTTGGTGTATTGGTCGTATCGACCATACAATCCAGCCACAGATCCTGGGCATGCTGATCCCAACGGAGCCCCGGTGTGAAAGAAGCTCTATGACGAAAAGCTTCATCATACCTTAACCATGCTCCCTGGGGGCCCACCCCATACGCCCTCTTTATGATATCTGCGTATTTCAGCAGTTCCACTGCCCGCTCTGGAAAAACTTCCAGTATCACCCCTAAATATATGGAAAAGGCGGAGGACCAGTTTGCCCAGTTCCTGTCTGCCTTTGGTCTCCGAAATCTCTCTCTTTCTTTACTATCTTCCTTATCCGCTGGGTCACTTATAGGGTCACTAAATAGGAGTACAAAGATGTCAATATACTCCCCCTTCCATATTTTCTCTCTGGTGGTGTATGGTAGGTGTTCCCCTATAGGGGCCGATAGTTCTGAGTATCCCCCCCCGAGCGGGGGTGGGGGGCGATTAAATACGGGACTGTGGGCTGTCCCTGGAAACTCTGGCACCCTATCTTGCTCCGACCCTTGTCTCAGCCGCTTTGTATTATCCGGGCGGAAACCACTACCCGCTGCTTGGTATCCCGTGGGAGGAGGAATCGGTGTCACCTTCACCCATGTCCCATTCCACCACAGCATCTGAGGTGCATTGCGCAAAGTTGAGGGTGTGGTAGGTTGGGCCTGTCTGTGCGTCCCTTCTTCTCGGTCTACCCCATCCCCCTTTTCCTTCTCTGCTCTATCTAGTTGTGCCCTTAGCCGTGCATCAAATCTGGCTAGCCAGTGAGTCCTTCCTTCCTGTTCCTCCTCCCCATATACACTCCTATCCTGTAAAAAGCCCATCTCACCTCCTCGGGGCCATCCGTGCGTAGTCCTTGCTGGTTCTAGTGGTGCCCTCCTGCTTGCCGCCATTTCCTCCAGCTCCTTCTCCAGCCCCTGGATTCGCTCCCACATTGCCCGATCTCCCGGCTCGTCGTCCTCGCTCCCCTCATTCTGTTCTGGGGCTGATGGTTCGGTCTCTTGTATACCTGTTGGGACAATATTCTGCCCCCTTTCGGCTTGGGGTGCCCTTTCCGGTGGGGCCCCGAGTGCCGCAGATGGGGTCCTCCTCCTCCCCAACGGCTGGCCTCTCTCCCCTTGGTATGCCAAAAGGGCATCTTCAGGGGCTTCCCAAGGCAGCCCCCTTCCCCCTTCGCTCCAATCCCAGGCGTCATAACCCGCTGTGGGGTGTCCACAGTCCTGTCCAGGGGCATGACTTTGTGCCCCTTGGCTATCCCTCCAGCCAGCCCGGTATGGCAGGCGCGGTGGAGGGGAGTAGGCCTCTGCCCACTCTTCATTTCTAAAACGGGCGGGGGGGGCCAAGACCCTACCTCCACGCCGTAGCGTCCCTCCCCCTTCATTTTGGGCCGTGGCCCAGACCTCCTCAGGGGCACTGCGCCCCCTTTCAGTAGTGCCATAACCTCCCCGGGGGGGTGCTCCCCTCGGCCCAGAGGCACTGCATCCCCCTTCCTCAGGCCCCTGCCCCCGTCTAGGGGCTGTTCCCCCCTGGTGATATTCCCCTTGCTCCCTCAAGGTAGCTGCCAGGGCCTCACAGGCCTGGAGGCGGCTCCTCATTTCAAGCCTTGATGGGGGGTTAGGGCTTAATTCCCCCCCACCAGTTGGGCACTCTGCGGCGGCCGGCGGCGCTTCCGCTACTTCGGGGGCCTTCCTTTTCCCCCCTTTCTTCTGCTTCAGGGGCTGGGCCACCCGTTTCTTTTGTTTTCCCATCTCCCCGGGGCCCTCTTACACTTTCTCAGAACAATTTTCCCCCTTTCTTCGCAGGCGCAACCGTTGCCTGCCGCTGCTGGGTCCGAGTGAGAAGGGAGGAGAGAAGGAACCGCGTGCGCTGGCCGTCCTCCCCGCCCCTCCCTTCTAGCAGGGAGGGGGAGGGAGCGTCCCCAGCGCCGACCAATCAGGCGCCCGTTCTCAGGCCCTGATGCCTGGGCCGCCAATCACAGGCGCCCAGGCCGAACAGTGCGGGGTTTCCTTAATCCCTGCAGCTCCTCCGCGCTCATCCTGAGGGCTGGAAAAGCGGCGGGCGCGGCAACCTCCCCCCGCCCCTATTGTGGTGCGGAGGGCCCTTCTTGCACTGGGGAGAATACATGCCATCTCCTATTACAGGGGCTAGCAGCATATGCAATCCCTGTTTCTGTACCACCACAGATGTCCTTTGTAGGTGGGAAGCCAATGGCATCTCTTCTCCTACTTAGCTGCTAACACCATAATCCAGCCTTCAGTCTGCAGAAGACCAAGAGCAACAGAATGAATCTGTCACACCATGAAAAGAGCAGTGTTTGAGGGTTTGGTGTTTGTATTTATTTAATAGGGGTGGGACACCGGAGGAAATTCCAGTTGTTGTTGTTTTTTAATTTTATTTGATTGGTTTTACAGATTTAATTACAGTTTCATTTTTCAGTTCCATATTTAAATTCATTTAAACCATTAAAACAATTTTAAAAATTTTAAAAAAACTTTGCATGCACAAAATGGCTGCTGAACCATTCTGCTCATACAGACTCGTTTCCAAAATGCAATCTGCAGCATCATTGCCATTTTGGAAAAGGGCAGCCAGCCTGGGATTACTTTCCCTCCAACCCATCTCCCGGGGGCCATATTTCTTCCCCAACCCCAACCCCATCCCCATGGGCCCTGGAGTGGACGTACCAGCCTCGGAGGCCTTGACTGAAGCACCGTTGCTGCTGTGGGGACTCTGGCAGGCTCCCTTGCCACAGCATCCTTCCTGCTCCAGATTGTGCACGTGCAATATGGCCACCAGGGCTGTTTTGCACATGTGCAAAATGGTCACCACTCTTAACCAAAAGGGTGGCAGCCAAAATGATGTTGCCGCCTTTTTGGTTAGGAGCGGTAGACATTTTGCCCATGTGCAAAATGGCCCTGGCAGACATTTTGCACGTGTATGATCCGGAGCAGGGAGGATGCCACAGCGAGGGAGTCTACCGGAGCCCCCACAGCAGCGGCGGAGCTTCAATCAAGCTCTATGAGGCTGGTAAGTAATACTTCAGGGATTCTGGAGATGGGAGTCGGGGGGAAGTACGGAGCCGGAACGTGGGATCTGTAAGTGGCAGAGCAATTTCCATGCAGTTTTGTATTAAACAGTATCTGAAACTGAAATTCCCATCCCTATTATTTAACATACATGATGCACATGCAAACCAGTTAAGTTTTGGCTGCATGTAACAACTCTGTACATGACTTATCATCTTTGTGCCTTTCCCTGATTTATTGGAGCTGTCTGAAGCAGCACAAAAATAATTCTGAGAGCCTTTCTCTCTCATTGTCCGTTTACAGAAAATCACCTAAAAATGCTACTCGCCACCTTCTTCGGATTTAACTTGCTGCTAAATAAAAGTTGCCTATTGCTTAACATTTTAATTAAGTCTGCAGGCCAGAAATAAAATCCATTTGGAAGCAGAAGGGGAGTGGGGCTATTTTTGTAGGACAAAAACAGTGAGGAAATAAACACTTTGATTACAGAGGGAAGCTGCAGTTTTAATAATAAATAAAAAGCAAAATTCCTTCCCAGCATTACATTTGTTCAGCTACTACAGATGATTAGTATCCTCACACATCGGTCTGTATTTTGGAGGAGCAAAAACTGTGTTTTTCACCTCATAGTTACACCTTTCAGCTTTCCTTTCTCACATGCGGTCAATAGGATCATATCCAGGGTTGTAGGGAAAGATGCCTTTCTGATTCACTTGGTTTGTTTTGAAAAGCCTCTGCTCTTGCTGGGTGTAACCGAATTTCTGTAATAAACTATAACCGCGTGGAGTTGCAAGGAGAGAGCACAGCAGAGCGCTGATAGTATTTGGATGACTGAAGGGCCTACCTGCTATTGCATTGCATGATCCATTGTTTTCTTTGCATTTCTTATTTTAACATTAGAAAAACATTGTTTTCAGAGGGAAACATGGCTGAGATGAGCAGCAGTGCTTTTTTATTGTGGGCAAGGCAGAAGGGGGTAGAGGTTACTCAGAGGAAACCCTGCCACATATTTGTTTACATCCATGCTCCACTCTCCCAGTGATCTGGCCCATGTAACGTGGAGACAATGGGACTTAATACAGTGCTTAAACATGCATACTAAACCTCTGACAGCAGCTACAATTATTAAATAACACCAGAATCTCCCCTAATCTTCTTCTGAAACAGTTGCAATTGGGTGGCATCCTAATGTCTGTGGGCAGATTATTTCAATCCCTTGGGAAAAGGAGAACCACCCTAAGAAGTTAATACCCTTGGGATGTATATTGGAAAGCTTCATTAGTTCTCTCCCAGTGGATGCGGTAGCGTTGTGTTTTAGTGTGATTTTAAGAAGGTTGTTGAATCTATGGCAAGGCAGGCTGTGCCACCTGCAGTGTAAACAGATAATGCTCCTCAGCTCCAGCCAGCTCAAATACTCTGGTGGTGTGATTACACTTTGATGGTTCACACTTTTTTTTAATGTTCATTTGGGGTACTACATTTTTTTAAAAAAAACATCCCTCCATGTGCTAAGCTACATCGTACTGAGTTTACCACAGTTCGTCAGAGAAACAGGGCCACTGAGATCGGTTTGGGACCTCTGGTTATAAGGAGACTACAATGGGCTGTTTCTTCTCTTCACACAAGTGTTGGGTGTTACAGACATAATGCTAGCTATTCATTTTCAGCATTAAACATGCATAATAGATTGTTACATCTGTTTGTGGAAACACACATCCTACCTCTTGCTTAACATAGTTTCTGATCTGAAAAATCATGGGTGCAGACAACAAGCAGCTGCCTTTAACATATAGCTTACATCTTGGGATGTGTATGATCTTCTACCTGTTTTTGGCCATTCAGGGACCATAGAGACATGTATTTTTGTGAAGGCCCACTCTGGTTCCTGCGCATCTGCATAGCATTTCTGGCTTGTGGGGCGTGGCAGAATGGAAGAAAGAACAACAGATATGGGGCAGAAGAGACAAGGGAGGTGTGTTTACAGTTGGATTTTCTTTGGAATGAAGCTTTGCTCACAAAATACTAGTCGTTTCTCTTCTGGGGTTGCCAGTCCTTGGCCATCCTGGACCCAATTTCTCTCTCTGCAGCTGGGTGTAGTGCACTCAGTTATCATCTGAGAAACAGCTGTGGGAAGAGAGACCATCCAGAAGCAACAAACACACAGTGGTATAAACGTCTGTTCAACAAGCCAAACCAAAGGATGATGTTATCCATTTCAACACAGGTTGAATTTGCATGTGTTACTTCTGGTAACACCCGTTGACTTCAGCGTAACTACTCCTGATGTATTTCTCTGAGTGAGTGGAAACAGATATGACCACTGCACGGCATCGGTCTGGACTGGGAGCCACAGTCACACAGTCTGGACTGTGTCAGGCCGCACAACAAAGTGCCCTGCAGCTGGGCCACTGGGAAGGTGGGAAGACGCACAAACATACAGCTGCCTGGTTCTGCCTCCACGCTGCACCCAGTGTCCCACTGCCCACCCTGATGGGCCCCACCATGGCAGCAAATGGCAGATCCAATCTTGGCCATGTCTGTCGGACCCCCAGTAGACATGATAGCCTGTTGTGGCTTGCTTTGACCCAATCAGGCGTACCTTAGCTTGGGCTGTGACCTGGACACAGTCCAGGAGTGAGAGAGTCTGGGCTAGCTGCCAACACGGCCTGGGACAATCCTGGGCCAACATCTGGCAGAACCTGTGCACACGTGCAGGTGAGGTCCAATGCAAAGTGGGTCAAAATGGGCCACCGCCAAGTCTGTTTTTACCCAGTGAGAGCAGAATTGGGATCGATATCTTATTAAACAAGTGTTTAAATTATTCCGAGGACTGCAGGGACAGTAAATCTCTTATGAAGATGTAAAGGTGAGATCAGCAGTGCAGTTCTGTAACTTGGTTAAAATATGGTTTAGTCCCATTTACACAGGCATGACCTAATTGTTAACTGTTTTGAAACAATCTCCAATAGAACAAACTTGGCTGCTCAGATGGGCCCTTGGTGAAACCATTCTTACCTGGTCAGCTTAGCATTCAGTGGACAGAGTGACCAGTGGGAACGATTATTTTCAGTGATAGCAGTAGTCAGAGGAAGCAATCAGGACAGCATAAGTGCAAGTGAGCTTAAAAAAGAGATTCCTCATAAAAGATCATGTTGCAGTGCATTCTGAGCAGAAGTATTATATTCAAATGGCACAGCAGAGCTGAGTGAAGGATCTTCTACTGTATTGACAGTTCAAGCAAATTGAGACTTGGAGGCAGATGGACACAATCTCTCCCAATTCCCAGCCTCCCTTGGGCATCTGGTCCTCCTAGAAGAGAATATTCCAACAGCTGTTTTTTTGCTGGTGAGATAGGATTGTGTGTACCCAGCTTGAAGATTTCAGAACAAACCCATATTGTTCATTATTTCAATAACAGACACGGATGAATCTAAAACAAAAAATTGCAGGTCACTAAGTGTGGTATCTAGTACCAAATGACCTTCTCCTGTCCTGTCTAATCTCTGTCATGAGGCTGTAGTTTTAAATCAGATTACTGGCCAACAATAACAAATGCATTTCAAATGCTGTCAGTGTGCAAGGGTTTCTAGATTAGTCTTTGCTGCTTACTGCAGTGCTGGATCCTGGGAAGTTGGGGTTAAGACTGAAACTCAATTGAGAAAAGTGCTGGTTTTCAAGACTTTCTCAATGAGTTTTGTTTTCGATCTACTAACTGGAACTTTGTATGCAGTGTCCCACATCTGCCTGTCCTCTTTTCTCCCGTCTACACTACCCACATCAGTCTCTTCGTCTCTCTGTGGGCACTCACAGCTCACCAACTCAAAGAGGGGAAAAAAAAAAAAAAAAGAACTGTGGATTTGCAAAATGGCCACTCGGCCATTCTGAGCATTGGGTAGCCCTTTCCCAAAATGGCAGTGATGCTACCGGTGGCCTGGTAGCCATTTTGTGTATGCACAGTTCTTTTTTTTTCTTTTTAAGCGAGATTACTAATACAATCTTAAGTGCAACTAATCATACAGTGATCTTGGTGAGATCTCACTAAGAGTTCTCAATTCTTGTGAGATTCTCATGGGAATCAAATTGATTCTTGTTTCAGCCCCAGTTGGGGTCCCATGTGAAACCATGTTGTGGGCCCCCCACCTAACTTTAAGAATGTTTGACAGACACAAACTAACTCTCCATCCAGAAAAAAAGCACATGTTTTTGCAATTAATCCTTGATATTCAATTACATATAACATCCCCTTCAGGTGCCAGGCCTTTCTGCATTGCAGGCCCTGTTTCTTGTTCACTCATGGCAGCGACATGGTGGGGACCCCTTGTGAATCATCCCTAGTTCTGTGCTTCCAACATTTGGGGCTCTATTAATCCATAGTTTCCATTAGTGCTTCTCACACTTGTTTTGTATATCAAGTTTTTTGGCTTGGGAAGAAGTGTGCTTTCAGACACAAATGAGGAAAGTATATATCTGGGGAATCTCTTCTACAGTTCATCAGGGATTTCCATGTACTAGAAGTATTATTTAACACATCAAAAATAAGTACCATGTGGTAATTCACCATGGATTTTCCATGAATTTTTGATGGGTTTACCGCTTGAAGTTGTCATGTATGAAAGTAATCAGAGCACGCTTTTGATAGCTGATGAATATGTTGATTCGGTATATCCCCTTTAAAGTCTCTACTGGAAGGAGCACCTATAGTGTCTTCGAAGAACAGTGTTCCCCAAGAGTACTTTCCTGCTCTTATTTAGGTGAGCCTTCTTTAGTTATAGCTGCCAAAGATTTCACTTTCCTGCCTTGATGTATTCTTGGTGTGTGATGATACTTACAGACAGGTAGTGAGCCTGAGTTCACTCTCTTCAGGGATGACTTCTTCATTGTTTGACTGTCACACAACACATACAAGATTCTGAGACAGGAGGCCAAACACTGCTCACATTTAAAAAGCGAATCTCCACTGAATTCAGTGTAGTTACCCCAAATGCACACTATGAATTTTTGAACAATAAGTGGCCCAGGAGCCTCAGCAAACGCCAATCTGTGTGGAAGCAGCTCCTCTAGTTCTCTTCTTTTATGAGAAGAACTTGTATCTTTAGGCAATGTATTCATGTCTATCAGTTTAGAAACTTTGGGTGATACCAAACGTGATGAGGGCCTCTTATGGCCTGCTATGGCCCACCTGGGCCAGGGACTCATCATCATGTTGGTTTCCAAGCCACCAGATGTGGGCCCGCTGCTGTCCTGGGTAGGTGGCTGACCCAGATGCAGTCCCCCAGATGATCCCAGGCCCACAGCCTAGGCTAACGGCCCACGCGTTTGTTTGTGCTGCCATGCCGGCTGCAGTGCGGGGGCTGCCATGGCCAGCCGTCATGGCTGCCCATTATTGGCCATCATGGCTTCCTGTCATGGTGGTGGGTGGGGCACTGGCATTGTGCTGGGGGTGGGGCTGCCCAACTGTGCATTTGTTCCGTTCCTTCATCAGGGGAGGGAGGGGGCGGTAGGGGAGTGCTCATCAGTTGGCCTGGTCGGGTGCACATCAGTTCCATGCCCCGACTCAACCACTCCAGGGCTGCCCCCACCCCCATCACCAAGTTTGTCATTGATTTCACTCCTTGTCTTGCTTCATTTGGTTATCTACATTTCTCTGCATCTATTCCTACCAGTGCAGTAATGTTTTGCAGCAGTTACTGTTAGTGTGGCTTCCAGAAGGTATTTAAAGATAAGATTCATGTGAGAGGACTATTTATTGGTAAAGCAAATGCATTGTCTTTGAGTTTTGTATAGATCCTTGATTTCAGGTCTTATCTGTACAATGGACCCATGAATTGCTGTGTCTAGTAGTAGCACAAATATGTCCATACTCTGTATGCTTGAATAATATACAGGCTGAAGTCCTTAAAACATTGAAGCCAATGGCAAAACTCTCATCGATTTTCATGGTTGAGAGGATTGCACCCACATTTTTTTCTATAATTGAAAGTAACAGCAAGGTTCAGGAATGAAATGAGCAGTGTGATCCTGAGGCCATTTGCACTAGGGTCAGTCCTTCGCCCTGATGTGAGTTTCATTCATTTCAGCATGACTTAGGTTGGAAGAAAGGGAAAGTACCAATATGCATCAGTACCAAAGGACTCCTGGATAGAGCTGAAACAATACCCAACAATACCAACAATCGTAATACCCACGATTTTGGGCAGCCGATGAGGAAGTGCCCAATGGGCTGCCCAAAATTGTGGTACTGCCTGGGAGTAGTTAATTAAACTTTAAAAAGTGCCTGCAGATAGTGTGTGTGTGTGTGTGTGTGTGTGTGTGTGTTGTGTTCTAGTGCCATCTGGGAGATGGTGAGGTGTTCATAATTTATTTATTTTACAGTTTTTATACCCCATACCCACCTGCTATCAGCAGCTTAGGGTGGCTCACAAATAATGATTTTAAAAACATAAAATACAATAAATATATAAAATGGAACAGTATAAAATAATCAAAATGGTGGAGTTTAAAAAACTGGAGTTTAAAAAAATAATGGAGGCAGGGGAGGTGCGAAGAGAGACAAGGATCTATGAGATCTGATGGGCCGGGGGAGGGGATGTCTCCATGCCGGCCGGCTTCAGTTTTTCTCCCTGGCACGGAGCCCTCCGATAGAGGTGTGCAATTTCATATTGTTTAATTAATTACAAAAACTAACGGAGCCTCATTTGTTTTCATAACTAAGGTAATGAAAACGAATGAATAAGCAAATGACATTCAACTGATTTCATTCAATTTTGTTTTTTTGTTTTTTGTTTTGTTTTATTTTATTAAAAACAATGTTAAAAAAAAATCACTGTGCACGCACAAGATGGTCGCCAGGGTCCTTTTCCAAAATGGTGCCGGAAGCATCAGTGAAGACTGGCAGCAGCACCACCAGCACCATTTTGGAAAACGTGAATGTGCATAATGGCCCCAGACATTCCCAGTGTCCTTGCACCTGTCCTTCCAGCCAGTTCCATGTCATTTTGCTGCTCTCAGTACGCTGAGTCTCCCTTCCCATCTTCCTATTTTAGGTGTTTTTAGATGACATGCTACCACGCATAGCCACCCATTAATCCTGCATACAACTGCTCATGTGAAGGTAGTGCATGGGGATGTGTGCTCCTGTGAGCTATGCAGCACCCACTTATGGTCACACATGGCGCACTGCCAAAAAATTTAGAATGCCCCCTCAGGGGAAGCCAAAAATGTGTGGGAACAGACGCCCACTGATCCGCTGCCCATATGAACTGGGGTGCCCACCCACGCCAGCAGACAGGTCTATGGCTGGCCACCTCCCTGGTCTCACACACAACCCAGCTAGGAGCTCTCTGGGAAGTTCTTAAAGGACACATGCACAAAATACACCACCACATTGGCTCAAAGCACAACAATCCTCCCTTGTGACACACGGGAGAAGAACCAGCACCATGGAGGATAGCAGCTCAGACAAAAGCATCCTGTGTGTTCCACTCAGCATGCATCTCATTGCTGACCAGGACTGCTAGCAGCTGCACCGGCTCCTGCGATCATGGGCAGGAAGGGGTTACTGGCTGCTGCAGA
>QEPC01012103.1:342802-372967 GCA_003113815.1 Sphenodon punctatus | reverse complement strand
GGTTAATTTTTGTGGGGGGTGTTTTAAATTTGTTTTAATTATGATATTGTACATTTTTTATGTTAAAAAATTGTTTTATATTATGCTGGAAGCCGCCCCGAGATGCCGTAGGCATGGGGGGGCGGCATATAAATATAATGAAATAAAATAAATAAAATAAAAAATGTATGTGTGTGTGAAAACACAGGACACTTATTTGTTTTTGCAAGAAAACACAAGACTACAAATTGTTAAAGGGGTGAGACTATGGAGGGTAGGGCCATGGGAGGCCTCCACATTTTATTTTTTGCCCTGGGCGGGCCCCACAAATTCTGAGGCTAGCCCTGCCCACAATATTCAAACTACTTTCCTCTGAGTAGTTCCAATATCCCCACCATGTGCCAATGATATGCAACTAAATCCTCATAGAGCAACTGTCCCAATGCCCTTACAATCTTTCTGAGAAGAGAACAAATCTTTGGGTGTTAGCAGACAAAATGCAGGCCTGGTTCAGCCCACTTTGGCCCAGTGTCAAGGCATTATGTTTATTCCAGGCCTGTCAGCTGTGGGGCTGGCTCAAACCCGGTGGGGGTTGTGGCTGGACTGGAAATGTGGGCCTGTAATGTGGTTGCAGCAGCTGCCCAGCTGGGCCAAACAGGCAGAACCGGGTGGGAATGTCTGTTCCCAGCCCTGTCTGGTCCGATGTGGGGGGTTGCCATGGTGGCCAGCCATGGATGCCTATCATGGCAGGAAGGCAGGGCAACAGCAGCAGCATGGGGGTGTGGCCAGGGTGCTGCACATCGCTCCCTGCCCCTCCTCCTTGGCCGGGTCCAGCCACAGCGATGTGTGTTCCCACAGCCAGAGCTAACCTGGCGGGGGGAAGCCTTCCTCACCCCTCGGCAGGATGATGGCGGTGCCATCACTTCTGTGTAAACACCCTATGTGTGGACAAATGCTATTGACACCCACTCTCCAAGGGATGCTTGTTAAACAATAACTTATTGTCCATGTCTTCAAAATATAATGATACTAGCAGCATGAATTGCTGACGTTTAGCTACTGACCACTACAATGAATGTAGTCTGAATGTATACCCGTGTTCGTCACTAGTTGAGAAGGCGTATATGTGGTAAGTTAATTGTATTTAATGTAAGAGTGTAATCCTCTTCTATTAAGAATAACCCCTTACCCTAGCAGAGCAAAGGATAGCTTTCTTTTTCTGAAGTTTGGAATTATCCCTGAACAACTGTGCCCAGAAGTCAGGCTGGGACCTGCATTGCTCAGCTGCAGAGAGCTAGAAGAGATGAGGCCCAGACAGGAGTGTGACAACCTCTAGGAACAGAGGTTAGAGCCAGCCTGCTCCTGTAAGAACTACAGTGGAGAAGTTTCTGCATTCCCTGATTCCAGAGACCGGGGCCTGGAGGGTCACTGGTAAGTAGACTCAGTGTGACAAATTAAAAGACAAGTCAACTGCAGTGGCTATAGTATTGGACCTAATGCATAACATTATGTAGCAGAAATAGCTTTTTCATATTTTTCCCTTCCCATTCCTCTTCCCTCATCTTTATACCCCATATTTATTTTAAAAATTTATTTTATTCAATTTTTACCCTGCACCCTCCTGCTAATAGCAGCTTGGTAAGTAAGATTTATAATATTTTACTTGCAGCTTTATTGTAAGTAAGATTTATAATATTTTTTTCTGAAGTAATTAGATTGCAAATTGGGAAATGTAACCAGTGTGGACCTTTTGGGAGAATAGATGATGGGGATGATGAGGGAGGAAACTTGTATAAGCCAACAGGAAATAGTCGAGAAAGGGTTCTCCTGTCCCAACATATTCTTTGAAAGTCAGGTGGGGCACTGGTCAATAGTTAACAGGAACCCAGGTCACTGGCACCGATTCACAGGTAGAGGTGCATTGGGTAAGGGCTCCTGTGTGTCAAAGAGAGTACCACCACCAAACTACCCTTTCATAAGCAAAGGGTGTAGCATTCTACGCATGGATGTGAGCACTGTTGCCTAAGCAGTGCAAATTAGCACCTGCTCAGCCCAGTATTCTTCCCTCTCACCAGGAGTAAAAAGAAACAAGGTTCAGACTGGATCAGCTTGCTCACCCACTGCCACGGTTGACTGGCTGCTGGAGAGCGCTCCCCCCAACTATTGACTGCTACTGGAATACATATGTTCTACATGCTAATCAACCAACAGAAGTTGGTGGACATAGCTATATTCTGACAGGAGCGGTGAGACTCTTCTGAGAGACCTTTCTCTGCACAAAAAGAGGAGAGGAAAGAAGGTTGGCTGAAATTGGGTTGGCTGAAGGTTGGCTCCAGCTCTGGGCATGGCTGGAGCATGTAATGCTTTGCATGAATATGATTTCCTACACAAACCCAGGTGAAATAAAGTGATGTTCGCTTCCCTTTTCCATGGAAGCTATTTAATCAAAACCATGAGTGCAACTGAAACAGCAGTAATATGTTTGTTTCTTAATGTGTTACATATTTCTCAAATTTGTGTACAGAAATGAATTATGCACATTTATGCAGATTGGAAGTTTAATCGTGTACAATGTGTGTGCACGTTATAAATCCACACAGTGGGAAAAAACAGAGGGAAACCTGATCCTGAGCCAAAGCTCTTGGATAAAGATCTGAATTTTGAACATCTGATTTGGAGATACTGACACTGTTGCAGGCTTTGCAAGTACTTTCAGGACTGCACCCCAAGCAGCCATCTGTGAAGAACCAAAGATGCACATTTGAATTAAAAACATGCCCTCTGTCTAAGTCAGAGTCTTAAATTGGGAATCATGGTTTGGCCTCATCTGTAACTTGCAGGGCTGGATCCAGGCAACTACAGACTGCGGGAGTTTTTAGACGGACGCTGTGTGGGGCGAGGTGTGGAGGTCCGTGTGCACTCGATGGAGCACACATGCACCTCTGGTGGCTGGGAAGGGTTTAGATGGGGGTGGGTAGGTGCGTGCTCGGTGTGCGCCCCAAACTACCCGCTGGTCACCCATGCCCCTGCACAGAGCAGCCTGGCTTTTCCCTGGTTGCTCCATGCAGGGAGATGGGTGGCGGTGCAGAGGTCACAGGAGTGTGCACCCACTCACCACCACTTTTAAATGGACGGTACCACGTTGTCCACTGGGTAGACTTGTGTGGTACCGTCTCCTCTAAAAATGGCCTGTATGGCCGCATAGAGCCCTATGTGTGTATTGGTGGGTCCTGTGGGGGTCCCTAATGCATAGAGTCAATGAATAATCAGGAAATGACAAGAGTGTGAGAAGCACTGTCATAAAATATGGGCATGTAAAGCCTGAAACGTGGGGGGCCCTGGTCTATGCAATTCAAGATTCCCCCCCAAACACATGGGGCCCATGAGTAAACTAGAAATAACATGTGTAATATATGGACCATAGGGCCTACAATGCAGGGACTTCTGGTCCCTGAGGGGGGATGTTATTTTTAATCAAAAGATTTTTTAAAATTAATTAAAAAATTAGTTATGGTAACATTTTTCTTTTCCTAGTGGACAAGCATGTGTCCATCAAGCAATTCTATGTTTGGAGGAAGGCTCACACCATCATTATGCACAGGGCACAAAATTCCTGGGATATGGATCTGGTAGCTCATCTGACAGTGCAAACTTCTGAACATATAGCACTGGCACAAGTCACATTGATTTAAATGCTAGGTGGGATTATTGCTAGTGCCATCTGATTGGGTACTGTGCCTGCCTGCTAAACAGTAGCCCACTCACACTTATCTGATAGGTGAAGTTCCCTTCCCATATAGCTTGACTCGCTATGTGTGCACTACAGCTGCAACTGGGTACGCAAAGATTCGGGCACCCCAGATGAATTTGGGGTGTGCGATCCAAATCAACCCAGCCTCGTTTGGGCACCTTTGATGCCCGAACAGGACCCAATGGGCTGCTTGAATGTGCCGGTTGGGCTTTGAAAGTGGCAGGTCCCAGACAGGGCTTGTAAATTTCAAAGACCACTCCAGCCCCCTCCCCCAGCACATCTCAGATGAGAGCACATATAGGGTCTTCTCAGAAGAGAGATGCTGGGGTCAGGGGGGAGTGCTGACTGGCCTCTGAAAGTGACAGCCCCAGCTGGGACCACTGTGCAGCTGGGCTCTGCAGTGGGCCCAGCTGGAGCTTGTAAGTTTAAAAGGTTGCTTCCTCCCCCACCCAGAGCCAGCTGGACTTTGAAAGTGACAAGCCCCAGCTGGGACCTCTACAGTGGTCCCAGTTTGGGCTTGTAAGTTTCAAACACCACTCCCCCTGTCCCAGTGCTTCTCAGGTGAGAGGCGCTGTTGGGGTGGGGTGAGCACCAGTCAGCCCTTGGAAGTAACAGGCCCTGGCTGGGACCAGGGTGGAGCCAGGCTCCACAGCGCTTTCAGCCAGCACATATCAGTTTCAAAAGCAGCACCTATTAGAGTGCTGTGGAGGGTGGAAGTCCTGGCCTACCTTTGAAATGGACAAGCCCTGTCTGGAATTGTTGAGGAGCTGGGCTCTGCAGCACTCCTGGGTGGGGATTGCCAGTTTCTCTGGGTTGTGCTTGCATTTTTGAGCATCAGGGCCCTGGTTGGTCCTTGGGTAGTCCTTGGGTGCCTGAAAATGTGGGCATTACCCACAGGTACTAATTTTAGTACCTGCTTCAGCTCTAGTGTGCACAATATGTGCCACAATAGCCAAACACCAAACAAGCACCTTCATTGTTGACCAGGCAAGCTAATGAAAAAAACAGTAGATCTTGCCAACCGAAACCATATATGCTAGGGTAAGCGTTTTGCAGCTCAAAACTGAGCCAACCTTTTGTTGCCAAAAGCTGTGTCAGCCAACTTGGTTAGACTTATCCAATTACACACCAGTTGCTTATACGTAAAGTACATGACACTTTCAGTATGCTTTCCTGTGATTGTGGTGTATTAATGCTTGATGATAAAGGCCCTTTTTTACACAGACACTCTAACACCGATAAAATGGGTGTTACATTTTATCATACATGGTACAGGGCAACAGCGCAGCCCTGCAACATGGGCCCTTTTCACACGAGATGCCCCCACCCAGTTTCACTGGGTGGAGGCATCTGTGTAAACACCACTTGCGATGGATGGGGTGCAGTTCTATGGGTGGAGGCATCTGTGCAAACAGTAACACCACTTGCGGTGGGTGTAGGTGCATGCATGCTCCTGTGCAACAGTCATCTCCACCCACCCACGGAGCAATCGGCAGTGGAGTCCGTTGCTCCATGGGTGGTGGGTGGGTGGAGATGGGTGTTGCGCGGGAGCATGCATGCACCTACACCCACCGCAGACCCGCCACCCATCTCCACCCAGCGAAACTGGGTGGCGGCATCTCGTGTGAAAAGGGCCCATGTTGCAGGGCTGCAGTGTTGCCCTGTACCATGTATAATAAAATGTATTTTTGAGCATCAGGCACCTGACTGGTCCTTTGGTGCCTGAGTGCTAGAGTGTCTGTGTAAAAAAAAGGGTCATAGTGGGGTGAATAGGACAAAATGCTGACATGGAAATCTACGTTCTTCAGGCTGCACAAGCTTCTTACACTTAAAAACCTACTCTTTGAAGAGAACTTATCGGTTCTCTGCGCTGTCTGTCTGTGGAAGTTCTGCTTGCTTTAGTGATCAGCCAAAATCAAAACCTATTTTGTGTGTGTGTTTGGAGTGGGAGAGGGGCTATGAATCCAAGCCAAGTTCTCATCGTGAAATTTGGAGCTGGCCATTAGCTCTATAGCGGGGATAGGGGTGGGAATCCCTGATCTCAGCAGCCCCAATACTTGGGAAGTTTGAAATAAGAATTTGTCTTAGGCCCATCTCCAACTAATTTCAATGTGAGTCATACCTATATCCTAGAGAACTGGTTACCTAGTTAGCTGAGTCATTTTCCTATATCAGCAATTTGAATATGTCGATGAGTATTACCAGGCATAACACTAGCTACGCATTTTCAGGATTATACACACATTGGGTAGTACATCTGTTTGTGGAAACCCTCATCCCAAAACACTCTTTCCACAGACTGGAGTTTGGAAAATCATGGATGCAGCTAAAGTGTATATTGCAATTACATAGCCACTCCTACGTATAGATATGCACACCAACCCTCTTCTGGTCTGTGGTAAACTGACAGCTGATATATCATCTGGGTGATAACAAATGATGCGGTGCCCCATATTGGCCCCTGCCTCACCTGTCTGTCTGAACTGTAGCTGTCAGATGTTTGCCCTGGGGTGGGGCTGCTCCCTGCACCACGTTATTCCCAGGAATGTGGAGCATGCAGTGCGGGTTAACCTGCCCCAAACTGGGACAAAAGGAAGCTGTGGGGCTACAGCTCATTTGTTATGCCTCCCCCCAGCCCTAGGACCGCCAGCACCATAGAGGTGTAGCTAGGACGCATCTCTCAGCTGGGCGGCAGAGGAGTGCAAACGTTTCCAGAGGCTCTCAGGGGCACCATCTGCACTCCTGTCTCCCAGCTGACTGTCAGCTAAGAGGGGCGCACTGACTCTGATGGAAAGGGGGGTCAAAGCCAGAGAAGAAGTCTTCCCTGGCTGTGACCCCCGTTCCATCAGAGCCAGTACAGATAGCATCCCTCTCAGCTGACAGCCGGCTGGGAGAGGGGAGTGCAGACACGGGGGGGTGGGGGTTGTGGAGGTGGCGGCAGGGATTAGAGGGAGGACGGGAAGCAGCCCGCGCTGCATCTGCCTTGGGTTCCTGCCCCAGCTGCAGCGGGAGGAGAAGAACCGTTCTCTGGGATCCAGCTACCTCTGTGGAGAGGGGATTGCAGGAGCCGCATGGATCCTCCAGTGGGGCTGCATGTTGCCTCTGATATTCCTGCTCCTCTCCTTTCATGCCAGGACCATGGAAAGGGGGGAGGGGGGTTTACAGCCATGGTTCTTTCCATCAGAGCTAGCGCTAGCATGCCCCTCTCAGCTTACCGCTGGCTGGGAAAGGGGAGCACAGATCTCACCCTTGAGAGCCTCTGGGGACTTTTGTGCTCCCCTCTCCTGGTCGGATGTTAGCTGAGAGGGGTGCTCTAGCCACGCCTCTATGGTGCTGGTGGACCTTGGGCTGCGGGGGTATTTAACTAACTTGGGCACCTGTTGCCATGGGTTTACCTGGGTGTGCCTGCACAGCGTGCTCCACGTTTCCTGGCTTGATGCCGTGAAGGGTGGGGCGAACTTCAGGTGGGCACCGAGTAGATGAGCAGGTGAATCCAGGGTTAATATTGGCAAATGTGGAGCAACGTCTTGTTTGTTAACAACCTGTGTTGAAACATAAATCATCTAGAACATAATCATCTAGGACATAATCATAATCATAATAATCTAGAACATAATAATCTAGAACATAAATCATCTAGGAGAAAGGGATCTTGGTGGAGTAAAGTTAAACTTGCACAAACCTGTCAAAAATGTATTTTATTGTCAGCTGTATTATGCTGCATGATTAATGTGAAATGGAAATACATTATGGGATAGGTTATGTATACATGTTGCAAATCCATTAAGAATAGGCCTAATATAATTTATTCATATTAATGTCATATTAAATGCTAAAAATAGATTTAATGCTTGGTCTGAAATGCAGTCCAACAAAAACAAGGAAATTATGAGTTAGGGCAGCCTTAAATCAATTTAACTCAGTTCCATAGGAGGAGGGACCCTTTAGGTATTACGTTGGACGATCTGAACTTACTATGCTTGCAATCTCGAAACCACATACACTAGAACAGTGTCATTGAAGTCAATGGGACTATTTCTGAGTGAGTAGGTCCAGGATTTGCAGCCTGATTAAGTTGGCTCAATTTTCCAAAATGGGCCTTTGTGGGTGTGGTTTATACATCTCAAATTCCTTTGGAATTTGCATACACACAGGTGACTGAAGAGGCAAAGTTTAGAATTAGGTCTTCCACAGAGTATGCCTAGGTAGTATACACAGTGCCAAAGTGTACAGTTAAAATATCTATTTATAAATGCTTGTGCACTATGCCCTGGAGTTTTATAGAACATCTAGCTGATATTTGGCAAAGTAAGTAATTATGACACTTTCTACAATTTACGTAGGTCCAGGAAAAGTTTAGACTTGGGTATTTTCTAGAATATCTAGGTAGAATATACAGTTCAAAAGTGCTGATCAACCAACATTCTGTAGGGTGCCTAGATATTGTATACTTTTTTGGTATTTTGAAGTTTACCTGTAACACACCCACACACACCTCTTACAATGCAGCACAAAATTTGGGAAAGACCACCTGCAATCTTAAAAGCTCGGTTAGGATTCCCTTTAAAATTTGTTCCAACAAATATTCATGTGAAATCACCGAGTATACAGCAGATATTCCTGTTTCCCCTTGCAAAAAAAGGAGTTAATGTTATTACTTTCAGCAGCCTAATTGAGTATAGTATGTATACTTTAGATGTATAGATGTATAAAACATTGATGTAAAAGAACATTGAAAGCAAAGTACTAGCTTTTTCATAAGTTCATCTTTCATTGTTGGAGGCAGAAAGAGATTCACTTCCATTTTTCCAAGCATGTCAATTTCTTTTGATGCTAGTCTGTCCATAGTTAACAGAGAGCAGGAGGATCTGTTATGTGTTCAGCAGCTTTGAAGATTGTGGATTGTAGGAAGGGGGGATGGCAAAGTCTCTTGAGCAGCTGGACTCAAATGAACATTGCACAAACATGAATGAATTTGCCCTTGCTACTGCTGCATATCCTCCAACATTTGTCAGAGAGGAATAGGTACATTTCATGCCACCCCTGATTTGCATAAATGTTAAATGTGTTTATGAACATTTGTAATAGTGCACTGAGTAACTTTGGGGCTGAGCTGGAAAAAAAAAGGATGTCTGTGTGAGAGATGATGTGTGCACACATGATGTTCATACATGCAAGACTGATGATTTAAGTTAAAACTCAGCCTATTAAAAAGTCATTATTCTCAAATGGGTGCATTGACCTTGGCTCTAAAATTTTAGTTTTAAAGATACCCAGAGGATCACAGGTAGACACAGTGACAATTCTTTTCAGCATGTTAAAGAATCATCTTTCACAAACACACTCACACCTCTCCTACCTTATTTAGTCTTCATCTTGATCCCAGGCACACAGCTCCTGCTTTCCTGGATATTACCTTTCTTTGTTCTTTGTTAGCAGTGCTTATCACAAGCTTGTTAAAATGAGAAAAGATGCCCCATCCCTGTCCCCTAGCAGTGAATAAACAAATAACAGCAGTCAGGGTAGGGATTCGGCCACTGAGTCAGCCAGCTCTTTCTCCTGCTTGTTTAATGAGGTGTTAATGACTCCCTTTGTCTGCTGAATGGTACAAATGTTTTTACCATTGGCAAGCCCAGTACATAACAAAAACAATTACTGTACTGGGCAAAAAGGCACTGTTGGAGGGTATGCTTCTGCCCTTTGCCATTACAATTTTGTGTTATCAAATATATTTAACTACTACCCATTCTCATTATTTTAGGGATTGTTAGCCCTCCATAGGTGAAATTGGGTAACACAGATCCATGGACCACTGTATGGCACTTCAGTTATCTTATAAGTATTGTGGTCTCCTTGCAGCAGAAGTGCAGAACTTTTTATTATAAATTCTCCATACAAATTAAGTATAATATTGGTCCACAAGAAATGTCAAAACATGCCAATATATCAGCTTCTAGCTCCACACGAAGTTCAGCCATCAAGACAATAAATGGAAAAGGCTTGTGCTTAAGCCAAAGTGTAAAATCATTACAAAGCACTTTTGCTAAGCAGTTTAATTTATGAGGGAACATAAGTTTCCAAAGTCGTTACTCTTTGAGACTCAAAATAAGACAGCAGTTTTGAACTGAACAAAAGAGGTACTAAGCCAGTTACTAAACCAGTAAATCCTCAATCCAAAATATTCTCAATCCCACATCAACATGGTTTTAGCAAGGCATTTCAGAGAGTTGCAGTGCATAATTGTAATCCTTTTGAGAAAAAAAAAAAAATTATCCTGATTGCTGCAACATCTTAAACAGGGCTATACATGCTGCACACGCAGTTTGAAAGTTTACAAATCCCAAGCAGTTATAATTCCCCCTGACTGTTTTACTTGTTTAAATATATGCAACATAACAAGGAGTTTACACCTGTAACAGTATAGAAATATAATAGAACTAGCAAAAGAGGAATCGTGAGAACTGGTGTTCTGAGGGATAAAGATATGTTTCGGCTACCAATGAACTCTGAATACGCTAAAGCAATTCCTAATGTGTGGCTCTCTTAAACAATTGGATTTCAAAGCTAAACTATGTATTTGGGCAGGAGAATGCCAGTGTTTTGAAAAGCTTTCTTTTGTGTTTCTTTAGCCTCTAACACCAACAGGGGACAATCAGTAGCACAAAGCTAAAGCTACTGCAAATAACAATGATTATTATTATTATTATTATTAACAAACATTTATATAGCGCCAGCAGTGTACCTGGCACTTTACAAAGTAATAAAATAGACACGGTCCCTGCCCCTAGGGCTTACAATCTGAGAGACAGGAGCTGGGGGAGAGACTTAGGAAGGGGAACAGAGGGAGAGACAAGGGGTCTAACATTCATGAAGATGCGAGGTCTCAAGTGCACGTACTTGGCTTGGTTACGATGAGAATGACAGCAGGCAGGTCCATGTTGCAAGGATAACGGTAAACCGATAGTAGGTATAGGAATAGTGGCTCAGCAGGATAAAGAGTCAGACAGAGCAGAGTGAAAGAGGTGAGTTTTAATGAGAGATTTGATAACTGACTATGAAACAAATCAAAAGAATTATACAATATAATACAGATATAGACACACATACATGGTGGGGCTGATCCCATGCCCCGCGCAACCTGCATGCAACTCGTGTGCAAGTCCATTGCAGGGACATTGTGCTGAGGGGGACCCGCGTGCATCCCGTGTGGATCCTGCACACAGAGGGTTCAGGATCGCGGCCAAATCCTATACTTTAAAACCAGCTCTGCCACGAATTCTAAACATGAAATGCAATGCGTTTTGAGATGAACTCTTCATCAGAGGTGAATCAAAT
Source organism: Sphenodon punctatus (assembly GCA_003113815.1). Lineage (NCBI taxonomy): Eukaryota > Metazoa > Chordata > Lepidosauria > Sphenodontia > Sphenodontidae > Sphenodon > Sphenodon punctatus. The sequence goes on along the minus strand of QEPC01012103.1, from coordinate 361,902 downwards.
CAAATTTGCAAATCATTTGGAAGTTTGAGCTAGTGGAGGATAGTTTCTTCTGCAGAGCTCTCATGAGGTTTCTTATGTACGTACTTGACATTTTATACGCCAAACAAGTCCATTTATAATGAGATAACCCTGATGAAGAACTCATCTCGAAATGTGTTGTGTTTCACGTTTGGAATGCATAGCAGAGCTATTTGAGCTATTTTTAAATTATAGGAGTTGTGTATGTGTGTGTGTATATATGGATTATATTATATAATTTTGATTTGTTTCATAGTAAATTATCATAGTTATTTGAAGTAGCTTTGTCTATTGTTCTTGCGTTTCTTTAGCCTGACATCCTGAAACTAGTTATTCCGGAGTGGCTGTACTAACTGACATCAATGGCCTGCGCTGGAAGAGAAGTGGTTTGATCATGTGATCATAGTGGAGCGGCCTATGTCAGGTCTGCCAGCCTCGACCCACTCTAACATGAACCTGGACTTTTAACAGGGGTATAGAGGTTTGGGTAGCCTCTATACAGCCAATCATATATAGGATCAGTGAGCTATAACTGGCTCCCACTGCTTCCCTACACTGAACTTCAATTAAGTTCTCTGTGTCCATTTGGACCTCTTAAGCAGTCAAAATTTATGTTTGTCTGGAATATACTAGAAGTTTTCAATTTGCGCACACTGCCTAAGAATACCGAAAGCCTACTGTTTGCAGCAAAGCTGCTGGATAACAGAGACTGTTTTTCATTTGGAGCAGAACAAGTGAGCTGCCATGCTCTGGTTGGATCCTAAACAAAGGAACAGGACAATTGTGACGTTCCTCTGAACCCTGAGTTGCCTTTATTGGGCTCATCTCTCATTCCTTCTGGGTGTGGAAAAGTGTTACCTGATTTGGTTCACCCTGACAGCTGGCCCTGGGTGATATTTCCACACAAACTGGGACACAAATCTTTGGGAGCATTTCTGATTCATCTGGGGAAGTTCCAAACCTAGAGCTGTGCATTTGGGTTTCGATAAAATCCAAATAAATTAGAAAAAGCCCTTTTCAGCTTCCATGTTTGAAACACAAATACTAGGTCAGCGGATTCAGGTCTTGATTGAACCAACGTTTCCTGAAAAACATAGTATCTGAGGTCTCAAACTGGATCCGCAAAATTGCAGCACATATCCAGCTTGAAGCTGAACTGCTCTCTGACTTTCAGCTGCTTGCTTGGTGAGCCCTCCCTACATGCAAGGGCCATCTCAGAACTGCAAACTCCAGCACTGCAGCCAGGCCCATCCTAGCAGAGCCCAGCCAGGGAGAAATGGAGAGTCCTTGGCAGCCTCATTTCCCCCTCCCCATGCCAACAACACCTCCTACAAGCCAGTGACCCGCTTGAACCAGCCCCATTCCCACTTAGGAATCCAATTTTCCACAAGCCAGTGACTCTGGAGGTCCTCTCTGAGCTAAAAACCACTCCCTCACAAGCAAGAATCATGCCTTATTCCCCCCTTCTGAAGCTAGAAACCCACTTCCTGAGCCAGCCCATGTCCCACCCCCCAAGCCATTGGCCACTCCCCCAAGCCAGCGACACCCCCAAAGCTATGTCCCATTCCCTCATCACCAAGTCAGTAACTCGGACTCCCCACATGAGCCAGCCCTATGTTCATCTCCCCTCTCCCAAGCCCTCTGCATGCCTCACTCTCCCTCAAACCAGCAATCCCCCTGCACCAGACCCATGCCCTGTTCCACCCTCCCAAGCTAACAACCTCCCCACCAAGCTAGCCATATTCCCCACCCTCCACCAAACCAGTGCTCCCGTTTTTACACTGGTAATAGACTTAGCAACAGTTGTGACTGATTTTTCTTTCCTTATAGGCCGATCAAACTGGCAGAGTCTCACTGTACTGTGCCAAAATAACCCATACACCAGGGACTTGTGTTCACTGCATTTTCTATATTGACCACAATGGGAAAAACGCAGAGAACGCCCAAATGCAAATAAATGCAAATACAGATACAAATACTACAAATACTTGACCCCGTGCACAGCTCTATCCAAAGCCATCCTGTGCCAGGTGAGAAATTAAGATTTTCTTAGTCCAGAGACAGTGCAGTGCCTTCTTTTTGCCTCATTCCCTTTTTAGACTGTACTCCATTTGCTTTCTTTATGACTGTTGAACATTTCCAAAGGTAGTGAAAAATCTTGTATGGAGCTTCTTGGATTTGGGGCCTCCCATCTATGAAGGAAACTTTATATTCTTATGTCTGCTTGGCTTGAATTCCCTCCTCCAAGGGAACAGACAGCGATTACCTCCTGGGTGATGATTTCACCACCACATGCTTTTTTTGCATGCACAGAGGAGCTATCGCCGAACTTGGTGACACAAAGCTTCAGTTAGGGTTATGTTAAACATGGGCAAACTGGATTTTTAATTGAGGGATTTGTTCAAAACCACTTTGGTCTGTTTTGTCTTTTTGTAAAGGCCACAGTGGAACGTGATGTGGTAGACACTAGGCAGACGTCTTTTGTAATCCTCTAGCCTTCTGCCCTTGTCATACAATATATACAAGTGTCTAACTTTAAATATTAGGCTCAAATGAATATCCTGTAGTAGCCCTTAGGAATTCATGACAAATCTAGATGGGGTAATATTCCTGCAATCATTTTCTTTTTAAAAGATACTTTCTTCTTTTTACTGTTTTGAAGCTACATCTGTTACTGCTTTTCAGATTGGTAACCAAAGCTCAAACAGTTGGCTAAATAAACTCTGCTCCTTCCCCCACTCACCACCCCTGTTCAGACCCAGTCGTTGCTTCATAGGCAGGCAGTTGCTGAAAACTGAAAGCTACTCGCTGAGATTCAACTTTCATTTATTTTTTCATCTGCTGCATTTACTTTTGCTGGCTTGGTCTAGTTATGGGGGAGGGGTAGCAGGGACAGTTGAGGAGAAGGTCAGCCTATTGTGTCGTTTCTGGATCCTGTATATTTGCCCTTCCTGAATCTGTTTACACTCTAAATCGCTTGACATACTGCACATTTTTTTTCAAAACTTGCTTACCAGTTCTCAGTCACTAGAGTGACACCATAGCACATCTCCAACTGCAGTTAATATGTGCCAGGCATAAGGAACACATCAAAAATCCCAGTAGCCTTTCATGAAATTGGCTTCCTCATCACTAATGTAAAGAATGTTAATTCTGGAAGCTTCTGAAAAGGACACAGCAGTAAGAACTGCCCTTCTGGACCAGGCCACTGCAATGGTCCATGTAGCCTGAAGGCCTGATCTGAAAAATCTTGGCGAGTGCCGCTTCCATTGGCATTCACCGTGATTCATGCAATGTGGAAACTTTCCGGCTTTCCCACTGTTTTCGTCATTTTCTGTTATTTTTTGCAAGTTGAACCAGGCTGCCACAGGACAATCCCAAGCCCTCTGTGTGCCCCGTGTGCACCTCCAGAAGCTGTGGAGACAAAAACTTCCCAGCTAAGCACCAGGGCAGTGCTGGAAGTTGTTATGAAAGATATCAAAACTGCCATAAAACTGTCACAAAATTCCCAGAAAGTGACAAAAAAGTCGCAGAAAGAGACGGAAAGTCCTGGAAAGTGACAAAAATGATGAAAAAATTTGTCAGAAACACAGAATCACTGGAAACTGATGAAGTACCGAAGGACACTCACAAGTACTCCCGAAAGGTCCCTTTGGAACAGGAATGTTTGCTTTCATCTCAGCCCTAGCTGCCTGGTATCCTGTGTCATGCAGGGCTCAGCAATAAATGCTTCAGAGGAAGTGTACGCAATCGCATACTCTCCAATAATACCTTTTTGCGTGGTACAGTAATGGGTTTTGATATCTTTGTACTGGGCTCCCAGCAATATAAGCTTTGTACCGTGTTCAGCAGACAAAGGGGGCTGTTAACACCTCAATCCAGCAGAAGAAAGAGCTGTGATTGAGGGGCAGGGGTGGGGCACCTTTTCTCACTTTAACAGGATTGGGATAAGCACTGCTACCAAAGAACGAAGAAAAATAACACCCAGGCAGAAGGGAGCTGTGTGCCTGGGATCAAGATGAAAACTAAAAAAAGTAGGACGGATGTAAGTGTGCTTGTGAAAGTTTATTCTTTAGCATGCTGAAAGGGACTGGCATTGCTTCCACCTGTGATTCTCTGAGCATCCTTAAAACTAAAACTTTAGAACCAAACCACACTATTGAGAAATTTGACATAGGCTGAGTCATCGTAACTTGAGCCATCAGTCCTGCACATACAAACATATATGTACAAGAGCATCTCACACAGACATTCTTTTTTTTCCAGCCTAGCTCCGAAGTTAGTCAGTGGGCTATTACAAATTTTCATAAACACATGCGTTTATGAAAATTACAGGTGACATGAAGTGTACCTATTGTTCACGGTCACATGCAGAAGGGTATGATGTAGAGAAACAGGTAATATATGGAGTTATCCTGGACCATGTCAGATAAATAGTCACCGACACATGAAAATGTGCCTTTTGTAGAAACTATGCTTGTCTGTCATCTTATCTTCCAGAAATATAATGTCTGATTATATATTTTCATGACATGGTCATGGGGTGACTCCTCAGAGGCAAAAGAGAATTACCTACTTGGTGATAATTCCATCTCCTTCCCTATCTCCCAGTTTTGTAGTTTGGCTGTGAGGAGTGACATGTTTCCATAGGTGCAAAGAGTCCATAAAACAGGTCTAATCATCCTAGTTTTCTCTCCAGAAAGGCTGGAATTAAAAGCTGGAGCTGTGAAGAGATAGGGTGTTTTCAGACAAGACACTCCCCACCCACTATACATGTTACATAGCACCCATAGGGCAACACTGCAGTCCTGTAATATGTATGGTGGGTGGGTAGTGGGTGGAGAGTGTCTTGTCTGAAAAGGCCCATATTTTCTAGGCTGCAAACCCGAAAGACTTTTAAAAAATAAAATAAAATAAATTTCAAGTCAGGTCAGCAAAAAAAACATGAAGAAGGGAGATTTTTAAAAAAACAACACAACTTGGTTTCAAATTTCTGTTTCTTTAGAAGGGCCAAATTAAGTATTATGTAGGGCTGTATATTTTGGGTTTTGAAACCCCCACTGCCAAATAAACCAGAAAAAGTCCTTTTTGGCTTCCATATTCAAAACATGAATACTAGGGCTTTGTATCTGGCCTTTCCTGAAAAACATACTATCCAATGTTTCAAACTGGACCCCCAAAATTGTAGCACATACTTAGCTTGGAGCTGAGCTGCTCTTTTACTCTCAGCCGCCAGATTCGGGAGACTGTAGTGAGCCCTCTTTGCCTGCAGGGGCTGTCTCAGGCCGTTTTTAGACGAGCGCGGTGGCGCCCGCGCTTGTTTCTTAAAAAAGCCGGCAGCCCGTTCCACACGTGACGCTGCCGCCGAATACGCGCATGCGCGGCCGACGCGCATCCATTTCCGGGCGCGAACTGACCGGGTCGGCGATCGAGGCTGGTCATACGCGGCCGGAAATGGAAGTGCATCGCCCACACATGCGCGTATTCGGCGGCAGCGTCACGTATGGAACGGGCTGCCGGTTTTTTTGAAAACAAGTGCGGGCGCCGCCGCGCTCGTCTAAAAACGGCCTCAGAAGTGCCGTCTCCAACACTGCAGCCAAGCCCAGCCCAGTCCAGCCAGTCAGGCAGAAATGGCAAGTCCTCGGCAGCTTCACCCCCACTCTCCAAGCCAGTGACACCTCCCACAAGCCAGTGACACAGCCCCCCACCCCCCATATCCCATTCCCACCTAGGAATCCAACTTTCCACAAGCCAGTGACTCCTTGGAGTCTTCTCTGAGCATCCTTCCGTAAAGGTTTGTTTGAGCCCGAGCACCTTCCAGAGGCTGGTGTAAGTCTTCTTTGTTTGAAAAGGCATTTGGTGGGCAGGTGTTGTGGGGTGGGTTTGGGGTAGGGGTGTAGGGAATGGAGAGGTGGTATTGGGTGTGTTTTGTGTGTGTGTGTGGTCTGAGTAGGTTGGAGAGGCTCTTTGGGGGGGGGATTGCTTGTTTTTTAAAAGATTTTTTTTTTACCTTTTATATGTCTTTTTATATGATATGTTTATACTTTTTATTTTGCAAACTGAGTCTTTGAGGGAATGGCGGGATAACATTTAAATAAATAAATAAATAAAATAAAAAATAAAATAAAAACCACCCCTTCTAAGCAGGAACCATACCTCATTCCCCCTTCGCAAGCCAGCAACCTGCTTCCTGAGCCAGTCCCATGTCCCATTCCCCACAAACCACTGGCCACTCCCCCAAGCCAGTGACACTCCCTAAGCCATGCCCCATTCCCTCATCCCTATGCCAGCAACTCCTGACATGACAGCCCTATGTTCCATTTCCCCCTCTCCCAAGTCAGCTGCATGCTTCACTCTCCCTCAAACCAGCGACCCCCCCGAGCCAGACTCATGCCCTGTTCCACTCTCCCAAGCTAACAGCCTCCCTACCAAGCTAGCCATATTCTCCAGCCTCCCCCAAACCAGTGCTTCCCCTTTTACACAGGTAGCAGACTTAACAACAACAGTTTTGACTGCATTTTCCTTTCCTTATAGGCCTATCAAATTAGCAGAGCCTCACTGTACTTCTGTGCCAAAATAAGTCATACCCAAGGATCTGCATTCACTGTTTTCCACATTGGCAAGAATGGGGAAAATGCTGAGAACACAGGTAATGATACAAATACAAATGCAAATACTAAAATACAAATACACATCCAAACACTTGATCTTGTGCACAACCCTAGTATTTTGCTTACTATGCTGCAGAGTTAGCATGCATGATGCATCTGTGTGTGGCAGTGTGTCTATGGGCTTGGGTAACTCATGGTAAGATTAGCTCCCTGATTATCTTAACCAGCATACTGTTTCTAGCAGCTGCAGCGAGACAGCCTGAGTGCAGCTGAGCTCAATTAGGTTTCTACAACCAGGAAGCACAGTTAGAGAGAGGGCTGGAAGGAGAGGAGTTTAGCACCAGAGTTTGGAAGCTGGGAGACTGACTGCACTGCTCTCAGGGAAGGGGGAAGTTATAATATGAATGTAAGTCTTGTGTAAAGAACTGTACATTGAAGGTTGGGGGGACCTGCTGTTTCCAGGTGCCCTGGGGGGACTGTGTATATATTGGTGAAAGCACTGGAAAAATAAAGGGTGAGCCCATTGATATAGCGTATCTGGATAAGCGTTTGATAAGATCCCTCATGAGAGACTCTTGAGGAAATTAAAAAGTCATGGAATAGGAGGCAGTGTCTTATTATGGACTGGTAGCTGGTTAAAGGATAGGAAGCAAAGAATAGGATTAAATGGTGGACAATACATTGAAATCCTCAGCTCAGTGTTCATCAGAGATCAAAAAAGCAAATAGGAATTATTTGGAAGGGGATGGAGAATAAAATAGAAAAATATCCTAATCCCACTATATAAATCTATGGTGCGACCACACCTTGAATATTGTGTGCAGTTCTGGTCACCCCATCTAAAAAAACATACAGTAGAAATAGAAAAGGTACAGAGAAGGGCAACAAAAATGATAAGGAGGATGGAATGGCTCCTGTTTGAAGAGAGGCTGGATAGGTTGGGGGCTCTCTAGCTTGGAGAAGAGACGACTGAGAGGGCATATGGTAGAAGTTTATAAACTCATGAGTAGTTAATCGAGAACAGTTATTTACCCACTCAAATAGTACTAGAGAAATAGGGGACACACCATGAAACTGAAAAGTAGCAGATTTAAAACAAATCAAGTATTTTTTCACTCCATGCACAATTACGTTGTGGAATTTGTTGCCAGAAGATGTGGTATAGCTGGGTCTAAGAAAGGACTGGATAAGTTTCTGGAGGATAGGTCCAATAGCAGCTACTAGCTAGGTAGGTCTTACTATTAGGAGCTGGGAGTGAACAACAGGGAATGGATCACCCCATTGTGACCTGTTAGGTACCTCTTCCAAGCAACTGAGTTTGGCCACTGTCAGAGACGTGCTGGCCTCGATGGACCAGCGTGGTACTTGTTATGTTCTTGAAGCATAGGTGAAGGAAATTCAGGTTTGGTGCCTGTGTATATCCAACATTCAGGAGGGTCAAGGGCTGTGATCCTGTGGAAACTTACCAGGTCATGGCTCCATCCCGCTACAATCTGCCTAGCTCTGGAAGGCTCCTTGGATCTAGGCATCACTGTTGCGGGACACCAGAGCTTGCATGGCAACTGCTGTGCAAGTGTAACAAGGGTTATGACCCCTCCATGGTTGACATGGAGCCTCTGGGTTTTGTAATATCGTGCCTGTGCTCTGAGTGAAGAAGCTCCCATGTCCCTGGATAACCTTGGATTTAACCCCCTCAGGTAATGTGTGTGTGTGTGTGTGTGTGATGTCAGAGGATGAAATCTAGTGGCTCTCCTGTCCCCCTTTCTGACACATGGCCACACTCCTGTGAAACGTTGTGATGTCACAATGCTGTATAGGAAGTGTGACCATGCCAGGAAGGGACAGGGGAGACCCTTTGCCCAGGCCTTTTTAATATGGCCCTGCCTCTTTGGAGTCAATGCTTCTGGAAAAGTGGCAACCATAGGTACAGCTCAGCTCGAGAAGCAGTGGGGTGCCATCTACTTCCCTTTGCTGTTTCTCTTGCCCTAATCCTGACCTTAGTTGGCTCCTCTTCCCTATACACTCTGATGATCCCACCCAGACCACCTACAAATTATAATGTGGGGGCCTCACATCCTTTAGCGTATACTGCTGTTACATTAAGCCTTTCTCCACCACAAGGACTACATTTAAAAAAAATGAATCAAGGCAAACGGAGATCTCTGATTTTAACATGTACCACATGACTTTAGGCTTTAAGAAACCCAGGCGATCTCAAAATTCACAATGGGCGCTAAATGGATGGGTTGCCCTGGTGTTAGCCACGCCAGCCTGCTTCACCCTGGCCCATCTGTGTAAAAGCACCCACCAGATGTTCAGGTGGAGCTGCTCCACTTCTAGCCGGCCATTGCCCTGGGCAACACGCAGCAAACACTGTAGCCCACAACACCATCGTGGGTGGGTGTGCTGTGTGGATGGGCCATAGAACCCACTGGGTCCATCAGATCCAGAACCTGTCAGGGCTGGGAGTGGTTAGATGTGGAGCAGCTCTGCCGGGGGGGCAGTGCCGCGTCCATCTGAAACACCCAATGAAATCCCAGGCGTTGGCATCCATTCATTTTTATGGGTTCCTCCACCCATGAAGTTTTGCTCACTTGGGAAAGTGAAACACTCCTTCAGACTGAGGCGAGAGGATGTGGTAAGCCTCACCGAGTCCTCACTTTCCCACTTCAGTGGAAGTGCAAACAGCCTGCCCGCCCACACTCTCTTGGTGTATTCAGAGAAGTTACACATGCTCAGTAATCCAAGAGATCTATTTTAACAGAGGGCATGTTTTCCTGTGACACCACCTTTCCACAGCTTTCCTCCCTACAAATAGAAACTGTTCTCTAGATAGATCTAACTATAATGTTGGTTGTACAAAAACAGCTGAAAACCATCTTCTTCTCTCCTCTCCATCTTTAACGCAGGATGTGAATGATATAAAATTAAAAATGTGACTCCTGCTCTTTTCTGGCAAAAAGCAAGTTAACTTTGAAAAGAAGTACGCAAACTGTTTTTGAAAGAAATCATTTTGTGTGACATCTACTCCCATTTTTCTGAATTGTTGCACTTATTCTGTCTTAAACATGAATGACCTAATGCCCAAGTCATGAAAGATCCCCTCACTGAATTCACATTCATTGCAGGCTTGTGGTGGCTGACTATTTATTCCGCCCTTTATGGGAATCTTTGCTTCTTTCATCTAACATTCTATATTTATCTAGCAGCTATCTCTTGTGCTTATCGTTTAATTATTGGTTTCCCGTCAGTGGGGCCAGTCCTATGCCCCGTGTGTGTACCCCCATTATGGGGGTACACGTACTGTGCAGGCCCCACTCAGGCAGTTTGGGATTTCAGCCACAGGCAGTTTGGGATTTCAGCCCTCTGTGTGGGATCTGCGCAGGTTCCATGTGGCACAATGTATGCTCCCAATGCACACGCGCACAGGTTATGTTCACGTGTGCGTGCGGGGGTTGCTCTAGGCACACGAGGGGTATGGGATCAGCCCCACTGTCTTTAAAGTTTTAAATGTTAATGATTTTTTTCCCCCTAAGAGCTCCCTTCCGAGTGTGTTTCGTATACCTGCCCTGTATTACTCAGTCTATAGTTCTGACTTTTATATGCCTCAGGGAGGGCCCTGTGTAACCTGAAAGCTTGCGCACTTGCACCAACAGCATTTGGTCCAATAAAAGAGATAATTTGAACTCCTTTCCCTCCATCTATTCTCTATTACAGAAGAAGAGTGATGAAATGTTGCATGAAAACCCCCCACTGTGAATCAACTGATCTACTAATTTTTATAAGACAAACATCAGTATTCTACAACACCCCCAAAACACTGTACTAGTATTATGACTACGAGTAGGCAGTGATGAGGTAAGAAGGAGAGGAAAAATACATGAAGGGGAAGCAGCTCCTCTTCCCATGTAAAAAAAAATCAGTGGTGCAGTTAGGTAACTTTAGATACTGGACTTAGTGGTCTTGTGGGACCCCTGTGTGTGTGTGTGTGTGCTACAGGGGCGGAGCCTAGCAGGGCAGGGGTGGAGCCTGGCACTCCATTCACTAAGGGTTTTGGATTTTCACACACCAAAAGCTTTTGAGAACCAAAAGGGCCAAATGCATTACTTTTAGAGACATATCCCCAGCATTCTGGCATGCATATGGTAGACTATGTCTTGAAAAAAACCAGAGGTTTTTGGAGTGTTGAACTTTGACGGGGGAGGCCTGGGTTCAAATCCCCACTGAGCCATGAAGCTCCCTCCATATAAGAAAATAATTCTGGGTACTTTGTTCAGCAATTATGTGGCTAAATGACACTTAAGGAGTTAGGATCTGATTTTAAAAGGTTTGCAGGGAAGAGATAAATAATTCCAGGGTTTGGAAGATGAAGTGTTTCCCTACACCACCCATTTTCTTCATACTGTGAATAAAATATATTTATTTATTGTCTCATATTTTTACACCACCCCCTCCTGCTCACACATCTCGGGGTGGCTAAAACCCTCTTTAAATAACAATAAAACAAAGAAACAAAAAGTAAACATTAACATAGCCCTGGCAGAAAAACCCCCAAACATTCCCAGCCATAACCCAACCCATCACCCATCTCCCTCACCAAAGGCCTGGCAGAACAGTCAGTTCTTACACTGTCTATGGAAAGAGGGGAGGTCTAAGGACACATGGACCTCCGGCGGGAGGGAGTTTCACAGCTGTGGTGCGGCCACCGAGAACATCCTCCTCATAGTTGGCACCCAGGCAACCCGAGGGACCTCAAGGAGGACTCTCGTGGCTGACTGCAGGGACCGATCCAGGACCTGGAGGGGGAGGCGGTCCTGTAGATAAGTGGGGCCCAGGCCGTTCAGGGCTTTAAAGGTCAAAACCAACACCTTGAATTGGGTCTGGTCTGGGTGACTATCGGCAGCCAGTGCAGAGACCGATATGAATCATGGGTTTCTTTTTTAACCTTTTGTGAGAAACAAGAAAATGGTGTCAGCTAGTGAAATGCAGATTTCTCATGGCATTTCTTCTGGGTCCATGGTGGAGGATGGGTGAACTGGTGAGGAGAGCAGGACGTTTGTTTTCTTCCCCTGTCCCTCTGTCTCAGGGCATGCTGCTGACTGTCTCGCCAGTTACCCAGGAAGCGCCATCCCCCCACCTCTCTCCTAAGGCGGGACCTGCACACGGCACGGTACATGCACAGACCACAAAAGCAGACGCCGCTCAGCCCAGTGTGTGAGTCGAAGTCTCTGACCTAGTCTGCCCCACCTGCCTGCCCTCAGGCGGCAGCAGCAGCAGCAGCAGCGCTGCATGCCTGTAGCTACTGCTGCAAAATCATGTGATCAGTCAGTGCGGGAGGGAAAGTCAGGGACTCTCTCCCAACAGCATTAACCTACCTGCACACCTTTGAAGCTGGAAGGCAGGGGCTGGAGGAGGAGGAAGAGGAGAGCCCGTGCAGGTGGCTACTCTGGACAGAGTAGAGCTGAACACACACACACACTGTGGCACTGAGTGAGAAGAGCGCAGGCCAGCAACAATTGAGTTCAAAGCCAGCCTGCCCAGCAGCAACACCGCTGCCTACCTGTTACACACCCGCACGCCATCACACCATCAAATGTCTCTTTGCTGCACAGTGCACCAGCTGCTCCCACCTGGAAGTTGCCTCTGATGACTTCCTGTAGGACGTGGTGGTGGTGGCTGCATTCTGGGCAGCCACTTATCCCAGACCCTGGGCTTTCACCAGTCTTTTATATTGCCGGTAAAAGCCCTCCACTGGCCTGAGGATGCAAATCCCAGCCGGGTCAGTCACTGAAAAACCAGCCAGGTGGCAACCTGCTCTTGACATTACATGGGGGGGGGGGGGGGGCTTCATGCCAGAGCCACTCGGGGGTCCCTGCCAGGTTTTGGGGCTCAAGACCTACACTTCCAGGTCTGGCCCTGATGGCACCACCGGTAAAAATAAGCAGTCTGGATGCAAATTCAGAAGTCCAGTGGTGGCGGTTAACAGTAAGTCATATAGGATCATTAAATCCCATGGTTATCAACAGCACTGGAAGACAAAGGAAACTGGGCTTTTCCTGGCTCAACCAGCCTTAGACACAGTTCAGTTAGAATTAGTGGGCTTTCTGGGTGGACAGGTAATGGGCAATAGGCATGTGAGCTTAACCCTTGTCTTCTGTCACGAATATGTAATGGGGTAGCCCAGTCCTTTGGCACTTAAATTGCTTGAATGTGTAAGCTAGCATGAAATGTGATGGGGTAGATTTCTACCCCGGGCTGGAGTATAAATCTACCCCACAGTGAAATGAATTGGGGTATGTTTCTCCCCCAGGGCCTTTTTGGTCACACACAAAAAATGCTTAATGGTAACTAACTTTCTTTCGGGGATATTATGTACCTGTTTGTAGGTGACAATGTCCTAAAAGGCAAAGCTGAAGAGCCACTAATTTGCATGTTTTTGCAAGCGATGTGCACATGGGGTAGGAATCCACCCCAAGACAGAAGAGTTTAATTATGATTTTTTTCAAAAAAAACAAAACAGAAGCCACACCCCCGGCCCAGAAATCACCCTGTCTGACTTAGAGCTTGTCGGAGCAGGGAAATGAATTCTGTTCTCCAGCTAGCAACCCAACCACTGCACTAACGTTGCTCTCTACATTTGAATATAGAATGAGTATTCTTGTGATTTTAATCTATGGGTGTTTTCTAACGTGACAGTGCTTACCCAGTCTGGAAACAGGCCACCACTGCGACCAGGACCAGTCCCCAAACTAATGTGATTGGGGCCACTCAGGAGAAATACGGACGTCAGTATGCCCCACCCCTGCACTGTGTTGAGCATCCTGTCCCCTGACAGGCAGTCATGGTGCCCAATGAAAGCCTTTCAAACATGAAAGCCCTCTTTACACTCGGTCGGATTACACTTTACACTTGGCTGGATCCTGGCTGTGGTGGCGGCGGCTAGCATAGGCTGTGATTTGGGGACTTTCCTGAGTCTAAGCCTGCGCTGGCCACCACCACAACTGGGATCGGTCCCATGAAAACATCTGGCAGCCGGGAATGGACGTGACGGTGGCCTGCAGGTTAAACCGAATCAAAGCGGAGTAAAGTGGACCACTGTCACGTATAAAACCACCCAATATAATCGCCAGTGCAGGGTGTGGGACAGGACAATCATTAATGAAAGCCAAATCAACCAGTTTTTTTCCTGGCTTTTGGTTCCAACCCCTTACTGGCCAATATTGGCTTTTTTTCCTGGTCTGTCACATTGCAGAATGTACACTCCTGGAAACATTTCCTAAGGCTCAGCCTCACCCCACCCCCATGAAATTAATTTTTGGGGTGAGCCCTGGCAGGCTTCCACCCAAATTTAAGCCCTGGACATGTGCTTGAACTTAAGAAAATAGGTCAGCAATTGTTATTTGTTGGGAGAGAAACTGGGGCAGGGAAGCTGCAAAAAGAGAAGCAGTTTGGGGTACTCTTTGTTGAGGTGACTGGAGTTGCAATGATTCTGACTTAGGGCAAGTGTTAGCTGTGATACTTCCTGTTTCTCATGCTGTATATTCAAATTTGTACAAAGGAATGTAACTGTCACCTGGTGAGACCATTTTGTTAAAATGAAATTTTGATGGAAAAATTTAGTTTTTAACATCCCAATAATGTTCTGGAAATTTCATTGGCATTTTGAATTGACTCAAATTTTCAAAATTCCTGAAGTGTAGAAAAGCCAAAAGTATGATTTAGTAAAACAAAACGTTGAATTTTTTTGCCCAAGAATTTCAATGAATTTTGATTTTTTGTTACATTTTTAAAAAAAATTTGTTTGGGAACTTTACTTTTCACAGAAAATTTGTTGTTGTTGTTGCTTAATGTTTTGACAAGCTTTGGTTTGTACATTAACTTTACTTGTTAGTGTTACTATTATTGGCATCTGCTTCTTGCAGGCTGTGGTGTGGTGTGGTGTGGTATGATGTAACACAGGCAAAACAAACACATCCACTGGAATAAATAGGTGTGAATTACCAAAAATAGAGTAACTTGCAAATAGGTAAACATTACCTCACAAATCTCCTCCTTTCCTGTTGTGGCTGAGGTGTTTCTCACATGGTAAAGCCCATAAAATAAATGTAAACTTGGAGTTTATGTGTATATATAATAGTAGAGGAATCCAAATCTATCATTTTTTTTTCTCTAAAAGAAATAAAAATTAAAACCAGAGTCTGAGAGCAAATAGGCATTGGTTTCACATTCCAGATTATTCAGTTAGACTATGTATATATGGATAATCTGGAATGTGAAACCAGTGTGTATTTGCTCTCAGACTCTGGTTTTAATTTTTATTTCTTTTAGAGAAAAAAGGATAGATTTGGATTCCTCTATTTTGCTGAGAGTACTGTCTCTTGTTCAGTCTCAGCAGGAGGTGAGACATGTCCCTTTTAGATTTAAACTTGGAATCTAAGAGAAACCTTTTGCGTTTCAGAAAATGTTTGATAGCTTGCTAAATCCAGTGTCTGTTTCTCTGTTGTATTTTCAGGTTTCTGGGTGCCCTTTGCAGCTGGGGGGCAGCGCAGTAAATAACAGCCCAAAGTGAGGAGGACGACTCCTACCATAGGGTGACGGTAATTTGAAAACCTAAAGTTGGATGCCCTATGCTCTGCCCCCAGTTTGCACAGACATGTATAAATGAGCATAATTTAAATATATTGTGCCTATTTAAAGCAGCCTAGTACCTAACTTTGAGGCAAGACTGGGAAAAACCTTTTTGTGTGTGTAAAAAGCAAAGAAGCGGGTTGATCTCTCACAATCATACACTTGTACTCTCATTCACGTGAAGTCAACAGGCAGGAGACTGGCTCTCATGCCACTTAGAGGCAGAGGCAGGCCTAGCCTCCAGAGAGCAACATGACTGACAAGTTCCATGCAACTGTCCTGTCTAAAGAGGTACTTTCCATCATGTTATTCTACCCCTGACCCCTTAAAAAGGTTGTGGCTCCATCCATGCCTCCAAGTGCCAGGAAACTTAAATGCCAGTGGGGAATAGGGAGAGAAGTCCCTTCTTTAATTTCTTCCCCTTGGGTCCCTTGTGACAGTGAACATGCTGCTGGCAGGGGTGCTATGAAAGGCTAAAATTAAGGAGGACATTGTCTCTTGTGCCCTAAACCTGGAGCGGAGTGGGAGACGTGTCCCTTTCATCTCCCTTGTTTTATTCCCATGCTGGCAGGCCGCTTTACTAGCAGCAGGTGTACAATGGAAGGATGGGAAGAAAAGAATTTGCAAAGGGTTAATCCAGTCAGGAAGCAGCACAGGAAGCTAAATGAACTCATGCTATTTTTATTCTGAGGTGGAAAAAATAACTTCCTGGACAGCTGGCAGGAGAGGCAGTGCCAGCTCCTCCAGTACCTGCTGTTGGAAGATTTGCCTCCCTTAGCACTCGGTTGGCCCATGCTGAGTAGATGAGAACAGTTAGCGTTAAAGGGGCTGTCTTGAAAAACAGTTCGTCCGTTCTGGGAATCTGTCAAAAGCTTCAGAAATGACTGCTCCTCAGCTGCTAACCCTGTTGTTAATGCTTTCCCCCATTTCTTTTAAAAAAGAGATTTGCTTTGATATCTTGACGATATATTTGCTTCAGATCCATACGTCCAGATAAGCTGTGTTTGTGTGACGTTTGGATGGACCCTGAAAATATAAAATAATCTCTCTCAAATTTTTAAGGTTCTATAAAGTGTTTGACTATCTCACTGGCAAGCAAATGTGCTTCCCCTTTATCCTTCTGACAAATATAATCTTCAATATGAACTATAGTCAATGAGATATTTATCTACAGAGTGCATGGACTAAGGCTTATCGCAATAGCCATCAGTTAAAAGACAGAATGAAAAGGGATGTAAAGATAATTTCTTCATTGCAGAAAGGGACTTGGCTCTTTGCTTCATTGGGGATGGCTTTCTGATCACCTGTGACCGGTGTGTTTGTGCTTGTAGTTTAACTATCCTTAACTGCAGGTGGAGTTATGAGCTATTCATGTAGGATGATTCCTTAACTTCCTCAGCCATAAAATGAGTTTTCCAACTAATTCCATTTGTTCATTTCAGAAAGGCTCTTGTGCATTTTAAAAATAATCCTTAGAGTGGGTTGTGTAAGTCGGGGGCGGGGCAGTGGGCTAAATTTATCCCATGGAATTACTGTTTTTTATTTGGCCTCTTTCCACTTCCTTCCCCCCTAGCCCATGGATCCAGTCCATATCCCCAAGCACTGAACAAGTGAGCTTTAGGGGAAGGGTGTAGGCATGAGGGTGCATGCACTGAAGGAAAGGGATTGGATCCATGGCAGAGATCCAACACTGAAAACCTCCTTTTTCTTTCCCCTGTCCTCAGCGCGCACACTAAGTGCCTCCACCCCAAGTCCTATTCAACCCATGGAGCTTATACTAATAGTAAACGTGGCCCGCAGGAGAGAGATGGGTTCCCCACCCATGGTGTCAGGAAGTGAAAAGTCAGGAAAATGTTCCTCAGTGAAGGGATGGTAGTGGGACAGGAATTAGTTTAAGCAGGGAAGTTCCCTGGCTTGGCAGTGAGACTTGGCTAGATGACATACTAGATCTTTTCCATCTCCAGTTTATGAGCTTGTGATTTAAGAGCTGCTAATGTTGACACATCTCTCATTTGCCCTCAACTCCTCAAAGTTCAGATGAAGCCAAATGTAATCCAAAAATAAGCCTGGAGTGCTCTCCCTAATGTTTATTTGCAGCGACAGCTAACTTGGTTTTAAAGCATTTTCTAGTACTAGCTGAATGCTGTAAACGACTAAACGCTGTGCCAGTAATTTCTGCAGAAGCAGCCAGTGGTCTGTATTGATAATGATAATCCCTAAAGCAGAGAGAAAGATGCTGAATTTTCTCAAGTGAAATTCAGTAATATCCAGTTAAAAGTTCACTTTCCAAAGTCTACCTCCGAGTTGCTCTCCCCCACCCCATGCTTGCTTATCCTCCTTCCTGGTCAACTCTGAGACATCTTATTTATATTCATGTACATGTGCCTTAGAAGTTTTAAAGCTGGGGAAAGGAAATAGTATATATGAATAGCCTAATTATACAAGCATGGGAGTGCCTGGATATTAAGGCAAAGGGCAACGTCCATTATAAAGCATGAACATCCTATTCCTTTAACAAATAGCAATGAGTTATGCTATCATTCTGAAATTTGTTGTGGGGGATCACTTGGGAGAGAGGTTAAAGCTCTACATTCATGGCTGTAGCAGAGGGGTGCCTATTCATTATTTTGGCCAAATCTTACCAGTGCATTAAACCCGCCCCCCCCTTTTAAAAAATGTTTTTGGGCCCATTTTAACCAATGAACAAAATGTTCAGTTGTCCTTATGCAGCACATGTGCAGTCAGACAAGGGATGTGCAAACAGAACGGGGTTCGGATGTTTGGACATTCGGTCTGAAAACTGAGTTTGGGTTCGTGTGTTGGGTCCCA
Source organism: Sphenodon punctatus (assembly GCA_003113815.1). NCBI lineage: Eukaryota > Metazoa > Chordata > Lepidosauria > Sphenodontia > Sphenodontidae > Sphenodon > Sphenodon punctatus. The sequence continues at coordinate 343,816 of QEPC01012103.1, read as the reverse complement.
CGGAGTTCAGACCCCCCGAATGTTCAGAAATGTTCGGCCGCGGTAGAGGCTTGGGGTGCTCTAGGGGTACCCGTGGGGGCATGGCAAGCCGTTGGAGACACAGCAGCAGCAACAGCAGCAGCAGAGACCGGGAGGGGTTGGCACTTGGCACCCCGGCTTGCCCGAACAGGCAGGCTCAGCGCTTGGCCCCCGGGGGTGCCCGGGGCACTATGGCTGGACATCTGAGACCCAGCGGCAACAGCAGCAGCAGCCGAGGCCGGGAAGGCTTGGGGCTTGTTGGTTGTCCTGGCACCCCTACTTGGCCGAGCATTGCAGGCTGCCAGGCATTGATGGAGCAGCGACAGACATTGGATTGCCTGGTAGCAGAACCCATGGCACAGTAGAGGCAGCAGCAGCAGAGAGGCAGCGTGGCATGAGCAGCAGAAGGCAGGCTGAGGCAGGGTTCGAGGTTGGCAACCAGGGCGGGCAGACAGGCAGCGTGGCATGAGAGGCAGTATGGAAGGCAGGCTGGGACCTTGGCAGGGTACTCAGGCTGGCAAAGACTGTGCAGCGCGTGTGCAAAAGAGCCAGTCAGATAGGGGGGCTGAGATCGTCTAGCTAGAGGCCGGCTGGCAGGCTTTCAGCTTCCTAATGCCACCCTGTGTCATGAGGTCAGTCAGATAGGCTGGACAAGGCTGTCTAGTCACACAGAGAGAGAGAGAGAGAGAGAGAGAGAGAGAGAGGCAGGGCGAGCACCGGGCATTGGGAGGGAGAATGAACACGTCAGCACAGCAGCCCAGATTAAGGAGAAGCCCCGTCCCATGACTGCCCCTGGCATGGGATGGCGTGTGCCACTGCACCATCAATCCATGTCCAGGGGCAGCTCGGAGAATACCACCAGCAGAAGGTTCACCTTTATAAAAAACAACTGCTCCAGCAACTTGGTCCCCAGTCTTAGGCGGTGTGGCAAGCAAATGTCCCCCGCCATAGAGAACACCCGCTCTCTGGGGACACTCGTTGGTGGGCAGGACAACC
>QEPC01012103.1:295246-313966 GCA_003113815.1 Sphenodon punctatus | reverse complement strand
GGGAGGGAGAAAATTTTTTTTCCTCCCCACTGTGAGGAGTTTGCCATCTACTTTTCAGACAAGATCGCTTGGATCCCGAGCAATTTTGACACTGGATTAGGAGCAGTAGAGGTGGAGCGTGAGGTGATGGAGGCCCTGTCTGGTCCATCTTCTTGAGTTGAGTTTCAGAAAGAGATGCCAGCCGATGACATGGATGTCCTGGGGTCTGTTAGAGCCACCAGTTGTGAACTAGATCCATGCCCGTCCTGGTTGGTGAAAGCCTCCAGGGAGACTTTGGGGACGGTGCTGGCGAGGGTAATCAACATGTCCCTTCGGCAGGGGAGTTTGCCCCTCAGTCTCAAGGAGCCCGTGGTGCGCCCCCTGCTGAAGAAGCCATCTTTGGATGTGGACGCACTCGCCAGCTACCGACCTGTCTCTAACCTTCCCTTTTTAGGGAAGGTTATTGAATGGGCAGTGGCACTGCAGCTCCAGGCTCATCTTGACAGCATCAGTTTCCTTGACCTATTTCATTCAGGGTTCTGCCCTGGCTATGGAACAGAGATGGCGCTGGTGGCCTTGGCGGACAATCTCTTCTGATGGTGCAGGGAGATGCAGGACGTTCAACACTTCTGATCCTGCTAGATCTCTCAGACACTTTTGATACAGTGAACCATGGGCTGCTGTTGAGACGATTGTGCGCCCTGGGGGGGTCTGGATGGGAACATATTAGGGTGGTTCCGATCATTCCTCTCAGGGAGAAGTCAGCAGGTTGTCCTGAGGGCTGAATCTTCCAGCCCCCAGGGCCCTGGATTGTGGCATTCTGCAAGGTTCTATTGTCTCTCCATTATTGTTTAATGTGTATATGCAGCCCTTGTGAGAGGGTTTGGTGTGCGTTGCCACCAATATGCGGACGACACCCAGCTATACCTCTCCTTTTCATCTGACCCAGGTCCTGCCATCTCAGTGCTGTCCCAGTGTTTGGAGGCCGTGGTGGATTGGTTACAGCAGAGCAGACTGAAGCTTAATCCTGATAGGATGGAGGTAATGGTGGTGGGTAGGGTGAGGGAGGTGTTGGCTCCCCTCATAGAGGGGGTCCGCCCTCCCATAACCTAGCAGGTTTGGAGTCTGGGAGTGTTATTGGACTTGGATCTCCGCCTAGATTGGCAGGTGGAGACGGTGGCTAAGGCCGCCTTCCGCCAGCTGTATCTGGTGAGGAGGCTGCGTCCGTACATTTCCAGATCCGACCTGGCTACCCTCATCCATGCCTTTATCACCTCGAGGCTGGACTACTGCAACACGCTCTATGTGGGGCTTCCCTTGATGCTGGTTCGGAGGCTGCAGCTGGTGCAGCATGCGGTGGCTTGTCTCCTGGCAGGGGCGAGCCGATGGGAGCATATCATGCCCATGCTCCGCACGCTGCACTGGCTGCCTGTAGCGTACTGAACCAGATTCAGGGTGTTGGTTTTGGCCTATAAAGCCCTACATGGTCTTGGCCCGTCATACCTCAGGGACTGCCTCACCTTCTGAGCCCCAGAGTGACCCCTTCGGTCTGCCGGGGGCACCTTCTTGGAGGTCCCCCATGTAAAGTGGGGGGCCACAATGGAGAGGGAATTCTCGGTGGCCGGGCCACGTTTATGGAACTCCCTCCCGGAGGAAGCCTGTCTGGCCCCAAGTTTGCTGGCCTTCTGCTGGGCCTGCAAAACTTGGCTGTTCTCCCAGGCCTTTGGAGGGGGGTGGGATAAATGTTTGGGGGCGGGGGTGGTTGGTTTTTAGGATTTTAGAGGTTTTAATTTTGTGAATCAGTGTTTTAATGTTATTTTAATTGTGTTATTTTTTGTATTGTAAGCCACCCTGAGATGCCATAGGCATGAGGGGGCAGCTAAGAAATATAAATAAAATAAATAAATAAAATATCCAGGGGATGGTTACCCCTTCTGGAAGGAGGCACTGGGAGATCTGTGTGAGTTGAGCAAACCGCTCAGTATTGTCCACAGGAGGCTTCTGCCCTGGCATCCACCATATCCAATGGGCAGGCTGGGTCCTGACTGGAAATGCCACTTGAGTTATTAGCGAGCCATCAGGTAATGTTATCACTCAGTAGAGTAGGTCCCTAGAAGATGTTTTCCTCCCTGCTAGATTATTTAATTTGCATTTGAGGTTTGATCTTATAAACTCTCATTAATTTAGGCTCTAAACAGTGGAAATGATCTCTGGTATTATTTTGATCTCACAGCTGATCATCACACCAGTTATGAGTCCCAGAGGAAATAGTTGTAAATTGTTCCCATGATGTCACAGAATGAGGAATCCCTTAGGAGGAAGACGTTGCCTTTGATATGTTGAAAGTAACTTCTGTGATGTTATGATCCTTTGTACCTGGAACAAAATAGGGCGGCTATGGGTAGATTTTCAAAAGTAATGATGACGTTTAGGTTAAGTAAGTCCTGTTGACTTTGAATGGGGGCAATGGGAGTTAGATACGCAAGTGTCCTCTTTGCCATTGAAAACGGACCCCTGCATCATCTACAGCATGGGTGGGTTAACTGTGGTTTAGGGGCCACGTGTGGCTCTCTAGCAGTTCAAGTGCAGCTCTTGGCCAGGGCTGGCCTTGAACCTCATGCTGCCTTAATGGTCCTATGTCTTAATTTACTGCACCTGAATCTCAGCAGCCAGGACTGTGGAGCACTGGCTCTGCCGGCCAATCACAAAGCAGGGGAGGATTAGCCTGGGAGATGCTTCAGAGAGGCACGTGTGTGTGTCCGGTGACTCTTGGCCAAATTAAGGTTTTGGAACAGAGCTCTTGAGGCTGGGAACTTTGTCCACCCCTGATCTATGTCTAAAAAAATATTTTGCACTGCTATTCTAGTATTGTATTTCATTGCCACCTATGTATGCTATATACTGCTGCTCATCAATTCTAAACATTTTGCGGGAAAAGAACTCTGGATTTTTTCAGGGCGAACATTGTTGGGCTGGAGGAATGGAACACAAACTTAATAGGGTCAGGAAGGCCTCTCAATTGCCTGGCCTATGGACATTGGTAAGAAAGAGAACTCTGTGCCCTGTTCCATGAATACAGAAGCTGTCCCTCCATATTAGGCAGCTGATGTCTCTCTTCTGTTAGTAGCATGACTCTTGCGTAAGTTCATCCGCAGCTGCTCAGAAGCACTTGCAGGATGAACTAGGGGAGTGTAAGGCAGCCTGAAACAGCATAAACTCTCATTAGATTCTAAGCTCCCCCCGCCCCCAACATCCATGCTGTTGCAGACTAGACAACAGTTTCAGCTTTCTCTTGCCCTCCGGCAGTTGTAGTCTGGGGCCCCTAAGTTGGGCATGTAAATTAGGCAGCCTTATCTAATGGAGAGAAGTCAGGGATGCCTTGTGCTATGCACATATAGTGCTGACTGGTCCCCATCTTGCCTTACTAACAGATATGCTTGCTGGTGTGAAGAGGGGACCAGCATTGCACATATGCAGTATGAGCCATCCCTCAAATGGGGAGGGGGAGAAGGGGCAGAGGGAGGCAGATAAGTGGCTAAGGGCCTTCAGATATATGGGGCTGCCTACCATGCTCTTTCACCATCAGAGAGGAGGGGAGCAGGGAAGCAAGACAGGCAGGCAGGTAGCTGGGGATCCTGTAAAGACTCAGTGTACTTGGGCCTATGTAGGAGGGACAGGCCCTCTTTGGGTGCTGAATCCCACTGTCCCTCTTTCAGGGTGGTCAAAGTTCCTCTTTCAGGAAAAAGAGACAAAGAAGACTGATATTCAAGCCTCAGGTACCTCTTTCCTAGTCGATTCCCAGGAAAAGCACTTGAGAGGACAATGGGAGATGATGGAATAACAAGAAAGGAAGTGGAATGAGCAGTAGAAGAGCTACTGTCCCTCTTATACTCTTGGAATGCTGGGAGATTAGTGTGTGTGTGAGGAAGTGGAGTTTATTTGAGAAGTGGTGGGGCTTCTCAGCCAAGGAGACTGGGCTTGTCCCTCATTGGCCACTCAAGATGTTGGGAGGTGTATGAATGGCCACCTTCAGGGTGCACAGAAAACAGCTCACTGGAGAACGTGTGGCCTTTGGGACATGGAAGAAGTACAATTCACAGCATCCCTGTTGTCCAAATGGTGTCTTCTTGAGTAACTGTTGCATTATTCTATGTGGATTTTTTGAATATGCATTCTAGTTTGTGCCCAAGTCATGTGTTGTTTCACAAGAATCTATTTTTTTTTTCCTTTGCCATTTCACAGGGTGTTTCTACTTTCAATAATTATGTTTCCTACTTTATGACTTCAAAAGCTACATTAGTTTAGCTAGACTGACTGTGACTTCCCGCAGCCTTTAATAATAGTGGGAGGTCTGTGACTGAGTATATATTTGTGGTGGTTCTTAATATTATTATTTTTTAAAAAATTAATGAAATAGGTGGTGCTGAAACATTGATCTTTAGGACATCATTATCCCACAAGCTAGAATTATAGTAGGTATAAATATCTACTGCAATAAGGAATGGACTTTCCAATGTTGTTTAATATAGAACAACTGTAACCTTGATGTGCTGAATGGCTTTGGTTCAAACATTCTGTGGCAGGCTTTAGAAGGTTATAAATAATCATTCAATGCACACACACGGAACAATGTCAGGCCCTGGAAGGTTTGGGAAAGCAGCACAAACATATGCTACTGTACTTACACTGGTCGAAACTCAAAGGACGCATAAAACATGTTGTAGTCCTGGGAATGTTTTCAGAAAAAGAAATTGGGGTATTTCAGATTGAGAACATAAGGTTTTTATGTTCTCATTTTACTATCAAGGAATTCTTATTTTTATAAGCACTTTTTCCCCCTGAAGTGAATTTAGTGCTTGTGAAAGGGCTGACAGCCTTGGAAATTAAAGTCCTTTTAATGTAACCACAGCATAGGTTGAGCACACACACGTCCCTGCTAAATGAGCTTCCAGGGATACAATCTCCCGTGCTTCAGAGCATAAGCTGACTAGTGACTAGGGGTGTTAAGAAGAAGCTTTCCTTAGGGCTGTCTACTCTGTAATTATCTGATGTTTAATAGCTTCCAGAGCCATATTGTAATGTAATCAAACCAATCTGGAATGAGAACAGGAAATGCCTTACAATTTACTTATGTGCTCCTTTTCCCTCACTTTATCGACCACTTGCTCACTAGTTGGGTTCTGTGTGAATCATGGTTTCATTGACTGCGTGTAAAACATGAATATTGTTGTAGTCTGAAATCGCTCTGTTACCAGGACTGGGCCGATGCACTTGGAGGATGGGTAAAGGATCTCTGTGCTGCGTGGTCAGAGCAGCCACTTACAGTATGAATCTCCTCGCCCAGGGGAGGGAGGACTCTGAGATGCATGACTCCTCTCCCCAGAGGAACTGCAGTGGACCCTTTTCCTGACTGATGTGGGAAAACCTGCAGCAGTCATCACAAATTCTTCCTCGGGACTCTGCAGCAGCCTCTGCCCTAGAGAGAAGAAAGCATCAAGTCTTTCTGAGTAAGGGGCCTGGCAGAGCTTCATGACTGACTTTTTAAGGAAGGAAATGGATGCTTGGGGAGGGGGGAGGAGGGAGTGGGAGGAAGGAAAGTAGGGGCAAATGGGTGGGGTACGAGAGGATGGAGACTACAATAATAATACATTTGACTTATATAGCGCCTTACATGACGCTTGGAGCACTTCACATATTACATAAGTATAAAACAATATAAAGAATTTAAAGCAATTTAAGATAATTTAAGACAATAATAAAAGACTTTAAAATGGGAGGTCAGAATACAATTGAGGGAACCAGCAGTGGATCCTAAAAGCACCTAGAAAATAAATGTGTTTTCAGGTGTTTTTTAAAGATAAGGAGAGAGGAACTGAGACCCTTTTCAAACGGATGCCCCTCGCACATGTGACTGGGCGGGGGCGTCTGTCTGAACGCCGTGGCGGGTGAGGGGGGACGGGTTGGTTTCCATGGGAACACCGTGGCTGGTGGGTGGGGATGCGGGCATGGTCCTGTGCTCCACCCATCACCCATGTACGGAGCAACGGGCGCCAATGCCGGATGCTCTGTGCATGGAGATGGGTGGAGGTGGGTGAGGGTCCTTGGGAACGCGCCCCCATGCACCACCCACCGCGCCACCCACTCATCCCCCCACGCACCTGTGACCGTTAGAAAAGGGCCTGAGATAGCCTGGAGGGAGGGAGTCCCACACTGAGGGATCTGCCACAGCAAAAGCCTGATTTCCTGCCAAGTTAAGACGCGATGGCAGAATCCCCAAACAGCAGGTGGTTCCTGAGTGCAGATACCCATCGGTGTTAGACTCTAGAAGTAACACTGCTTTTAAACGAGGAGTGCTAAAGCGCCTCCTCAACGCCGCATTAAAGGAAAGCCACCAGAAGTGATGTTCTCCCCATTGCCGGCGGCGGCTGGAGACACGGGGCGTTGGAGCCGCACGTTCTTAAGCCTGATAATTGAAGTCTTAAGAATGCGCCGCTCCAAAGCCCTGTGTCTCCAGCCGCCGCCGGCAACGGGGAGAACGTCACTTCCGGTGGCTTTCCTTTAATGCGGCGTTGAGGCGGCACTTCAGCGCTCCTCGTTTAAAAGCAGCCTAAGTCTCAAATATAGCCAGGGCCTAAACCATTCAGGGCCCTAAAAACCACCAATGCAATGATAAACTCAATCCGTCACTCCACAGGCAGCCAATGCAGAGAATGCAGGGCAGGCATAATATAATCATGGCTGCCCAAACCAGTAACCAGCCACACTGCCGCATTCTGAACAAGCTGCAAGTGATGGATAAGCATTACTGGTAGCCCATAGAAGAGGGAATTACAAAAATCAAGCCTCGTAGTCACCAGGGCATGGGTGACTGTGGCAAGGTCAGCCTGGGATCAATAAGGGCGTAACTTACAAAAATTGTAAAGTTGAAAAAAGCGTTTCCGAACCACGTCCGATACCTGGATTTTTGTGGACAGTGCGTGGTCAAAAATGACACCCAAGTCCTTTACCCGGACCACTGCCTCCACCTGGACCCCATCCACATTCAGGGGCCTGAAGGAGGCAAGGGCATCCTCATATCAGTTGCCCCTTTCCACCATCACCACCTCAGTCTTCTCGGATTGAGCACGAGGTAGCTCCGATGCATCCGGGCGGCTATATCATTAAAGCATTCTTCCAAGGCAGAGGCAGAGTTGGCAAGGCTCATGGGACAAGAGATATACAGTTGTGAATCATCCGCATGCTGATGATACTCAGCTCCATGCTTGATCATGACATTCCTAAAGGGCTGCATGCAATACGCTGAACAACATGGGTGAAAGAATAGAACCTTGAGGAATGCTGCAATTCAGGTCCCTCAGGGATGACGCATATCCATCCATCACCACCGATTGGCTCCTCCCTTCCAGGTATGACCAAAACCACCTACCGGCAGCTCCCATCACACCAGTGACATCCCACAGCTGCCAAATCAGCAACCCATGGTCAATCATATTGGACACTACCGTGAGGTCCAACATGACCAAAATGACCAGTTTTCCTGGATCTAAGATCATCTGCAGATTGTTCAACACCCTGACAAGTGCAGTCTCTACCCCATGGGAAGGCCTGAACCCATTTTGGAATTTTCCCAAAATATTTTTGGAGTCCAGGTGTCTTTGTAGCTGCACAGCCACAGCTTTCTTAATCACCTTCCCTAGAAAAGGCAGATTAAAGATCAGGCAATAATTGGCAAGCATTCCAACATCAAGAGATGATTTCTTGAGGAGGTGGTAGACGTCCACACATTTGAGGGTGGCCGGCACCCTACCATCCCTAAAGGAGGCATTAACAATGCCTGTCAATGAAGGTACCGCCACCTCAGTGCTCGCCCTCAGTAAGAACATAAGTGCCATACTGAGTCAGACCAATGGTCCATCAAGCTCAGCATCTTGTCTTTGACAGTGGCCAATTTCAATTGCATAGGGAAAGTATCAGCAGTGACAATGAGCAATCCATTGGATCATTCCCTGCTCCAGACAGTAAGAAGTTCCCATCTCGTGATCTACTTGACTAATAGCCGTTAATGGACCTATTCTTCAAGAACTCATTCAGTCCCTTTTTAAACGTAGCTATACTACTGGCCCTGACAGCCTCCTCTGGCAACTAGTTTCACAATTTAACTGTGTGTTGATTGAAAAAATACTTCTTTTTATTTGTTTTAAATCTGCCACTCATGGAATGTCCCCCAGTTCTAGTACTATTTGAGGGGGTAAATAAACATTCCCTATCTACTTGTTCCACTTGAGATTTTATAAACCTCTATTATATCCTCTCTTAGTCGGCTCTTCTCCAAGCTGAAGAGCCCTAACCTATCAAGCCTTTCTTCGTACGGAAGCTGTTCAAAACCCTTGATCCATTTGTGTTGCTCTTCTCTGCATCTTTTCAAGATCTGCTATATCTTTTTTGAGATGGGGTGACCAGAATTGCACACAGTACTCAAGGTGCAGTAGCACCATCAAATAATATAGGGGCATTATGATATTTTCAGTTTTATTCTTGATCCCTTTCCGAGTAATTCCTAACGTTATTTGCTTTTTTGACTGCCGCCACTAGAGGTGGGACCCCGTGCCCATTACCGGCTACCGGATTTACCGGTTACCGGTTCTGAAAAAACCGGATTCCCGGATTAAATCCGGTATACCGGTACTGGATTTATTTCATTGAGTTCAATTGGGGCACTGTGTCCCCATTGAAATCAATGAAATAAATAGTCTACAATTAATTCCTCCCCCCCTCCCCCTCCCAGGCTGCGCGGGTGGAAGGGGGGACACCCCCCACCCACCCTGCCCAGCCTGGATTTTTGTTTAAAAAAAGACTCAGAGGCAAGTCCACCCCCCAGCACCAGCGCCCGCGGCGTCCCCGCAGCCGCCGGTAAGTATGACCCGATCCCGGGGGGGGTGTTTAACCCCCCCCAACCCCCCAGGGATCACCCCTACTAGAGTTCAGCGCTTGCTTACCTTGCGGAGCTCTGGCGGTGGCGGCAGCAGATCCGGCGGCCTCAGCGCCGGCTGTGGCTGCCGGCGTCAGAGATGCTCTAGGCCTTCCGGGGAACCCTGGAAGTTCCCCGGAAGGCCTAGAGCGTCTCTGACGCCGGCAGCCACAGCCGGCGCTGAGGCCGCCGGACCGCCCGCCGCCGCCGCACCCGGAGCTCCGCAAGGTAAGCAAGCACTGAACTTTAGTAGGGGTGATCCCTGGGGGGTTGGGGGGGTGTTAAACACCCCCCCCAGGGATCGGGTCATACTTACCGGCGGCTGCGGGGACGCCGCGGCCGCTGGTGCTGGGGGGTGGGCTCGCCTCTGAGTCTTTTTTTAAACAAAAATCCAGGCTGGGCAGGGTGGGTGGGGGGTGTCCCCCCTTCCACCCGCGCAGCCTGGACTCGGGGAGGGTTTGTTTTTTGTAACTTTTGTGGTGGGACTTTAAGTTTTTTACATTGCAGCCATTTTTAAATGGCTGCAATGTAAAAAAAATCCGGTACCCCAGAATCCGGTACCCGGACCGGATTACCAGGTCGAATCCGATAATGCCGGTACGCCCGGTACCGGCATTATTGGATACCGGATTTACCGGTTTTCCTGCCCCTAGCCGCCACACATTGAGCTGAGGATTTCAATGTATCGTCTGCAGCGACTCTAATGTCCTTTTCCTGAGTGGTCACTCCTAATTTAGAACCAAGCACAGTGTACGTATAGTTGGGATATTATCCCTATGTGCATCACTTTGGACTTGTCCACTTTAAATTTCATCTGCCATTTAGATGTCGAGTCACCCAGTCTCATAAGCTCCTCTTACAGTTCTTACCAGAAGAGGCACAGGTCGGAGGCACACGTAGTGGGTCTCAATGATCCCATTCCCAGCAGCACGTGGACTTCCTTGTCATCAACCATGTTGAGGTCAACCAGGCAAATACAGTCCCTTGGGGCTCCGTGGTTCTCCACATCAAAAGGCCCAATGAGTCCTGCCCAGAGTCCCTTTTTCTTCTCTGCAAAGAATGTAGAAACTTTTTCACAGTGCTCTACTGAAAACCTGTAGTCAGACTGAGACAGTCTTGTTTGAGTACATTTTTTGTTTTTTCTGTTCCCTGCAGTGTCTATGCCTGAGGACAAGTACAAGCATATAAGAAGGGGTGTAGCTCTCTCTCCCTACAGTGGGAAAGGATCCATGGCTCTTCTTTTCATGGGAGCAGCCAGACAAGGGTATAGCTTTAATAGAGACTGTCGAGGTAGCCGCACTGACCCACAAACCTGTGGAGCTCATGGTCCCCTAGTGAACTGTGTCCTCTGCTGCTGGGAGGAGGGGTGGGGGATTCCATCTTCTGCACCAGGACCATTCCAGCCTAGCAACACCACTGCAGCTGTCATTGCTCCAATCCTTTTGTCGTCTTCCTCAGCAGTTATCTTAGCAAACTCACAGCAACGTAGCGGGACGATGAAAAGTGGTGTGTGCTTTGCTTTCTGACCCTGCTGGGAAAGTGCCTTAAAAGCCCCATGATTTCCACAGGGTCTTGCCTACAAGCAAATTCAAATTGGCGGTGTTTCCATAAGTGGCTAAGGACTCTGCCACACCCCATGTTCATTCCTAGCTGGGGTTTGTTTAGATTGGGAAATTTTGAAGCATGACTTATTTTCCCAAGCCTAGGAAATGGATGACTTCATTGGGTGCACTGGTCAGGGAATATCCTACTACTTTGACTCAGTTTGACAGAATGAGTAGTTAAAATTCAGAATACACACAAACTGATCTGGGGGTAGGGAATCTGGAGCTCGAAGCACTAACCTACTCAAGTGCTTTGCAGGATTAGAGCTCCTGTGGGGAGAGGAGGGGACGTCTTAAAGATGCATGGTGGAAATCTTAGCAAGACTCTAAAATAATATACAGCACTGACGCTCAAACTCTGTGAGACCCCATTTTGAGACTTAAATATAGCCATGCAAAGTTATACAAAGTATAGAAAATACCAGTCAGGATCATGATCCTATCTGCAGTTGCAGTGCATTTAGGATCTTGATCCATAATTTGGAAATTTCTAGAATAAAAAGAAGATAAATTGGAATCCAGTCCAGAACTGCTGAAGTCAGTGGGCCCTACTATACTCTTTTCTTGTCCTCCTTGATCTCTCTGCTGCCTTTGACACTGTTGACCACTCGCTCCTCCTTGCATTGCTACACTCCCTGGGATTCCGGGACTCTGTCCTCGACTGGTTCTCCTCCTACCTTTCTGACTGCTCCTTCAATGTTTCTCTTCCTAACTCCTCCCCCTCCTCCTCCCTGCCCCTCTCGGTTGGGGCTCCCCAAGGCTCTGTCCTTGGCCCTCTCCTCTTCTCTATCTACACCCAATCCCTAGGCAAACTCATTGCTTCCCACGGTTTCCAATACCACCTATACACTGACGACACCCAACTTTATCTCTCCACTCCTTCCCTCTCCCCCTCTGTCCAAGCTCGTCTCACCAACTGTCTTTCCGATATCTCCGCCTGGATGTCTCAACACCAACTTAAACTGAACATGGCTAAAACTGAACTCCTTATCTTCCCTCCCTTATCTTCCCTCCTTCCTCTCACTCTTCCCTGTCAATTACCATTGACGGGGTCTCCATCCTCCCTGTCCCCCATGCCCGCAGCTTGGGCTTCATTTTTGACTCGCACCTCACCTTCAAACCCTATATTGACTCAGTTGCCAAATCCTGCAGCTTCTCCCTCCACAACATTGCTAAGATCCGCCCTTTCCTGTCTGTCTCCTCTGCCAAAATTCTCATCCACGCCCTAGTCATCTCACGCCTTGACTATTGTAATCTCCTCGCTGGCCTTCCCCGCTTTCACCTTGCTTCCCTCATCTCTGTTCAAAACTCTGCTGCCAGGATCATTCACCTAGCCCGTCGCTTTGACCATGTGCATCCTCTCCTCTCCTCCCTCCACTGGCTTCCCCTTCCTGAACGTATTCTGCACAAGCTCCTCATCTTCACCTACAAAGCCCTTCATAACCTCGCTCCCCCTACCTCTCTGCTCTGATCTCCCTCCGAACCCATTTGAGCACTACGCTCCTCTCCCATTCCCTCCCTCACCCTCCCACACCGCCTCTGCTCCCCCAACCGCCTTCATCCCTTCTCCCTCGCAGCCAAGAACATGTACCTGAGTTCTCGCATCCTCATGAATGTTGCATCCCTTGTCTCTCCCTCTGTTCCCCCTTCCCTGTCTCTAGATTGTAAGCTCTTGGGCAGAGACTGTGTCTATTTTATTCTCTGTAAAGCACCAGGTACATTTCTGGCGCTATATATAAATAATAATAATAATAATATAATAAAATTAATAATAACATCAAGAGTGGCTTATTACATCATTTATACAACAATTTCAGTATTCAGACTGCTTTACAATCGTTATCTTCTTCACCATCACAACAACTTATAAAGTAGATAATTAATTATTATTCCTATTTTTACAGATTGGAATGGAGGCTGAGAGAGAGTGAACTGTCTAAGGCCACCCAGTTTATGTTCTTAACTAAGAGTGTTTTCAGATGTGACACTAGGGAGGGGTCACCACACTTTGCCCCAATCTGGGATGTGGCTACTACCACGTGGCATGTTTGCCTGGTAGCCAGTACAAATGTGACCGGGGCCAAACTCCTACAGGGAAAACCCCACCACGATCCGAAGCGGTGGAACAAATGTGACGTTGGCCCCATGCCATGGTAAACAGCTCCCAAACCATGCCTCCCACGGCAGCATGCAGACATGGCTGATCAAGGAAAAATGAAGGCAAAGCTGCCATGTATCCAACCCACAGCCTGGCACAGGGCGGTCAGGGAAGGAGGGAGGAACTGGCTAGCAGCCTGGACAAAGAAGGCTGCTAGCAAGCCCCAGCAGTCCAGGCTACCCAGGTGGGCCACAGCAGAACACCCAAGGCCCAGACTAGAACAGCTATTGCAAAGGGCAGTTTATTGAAAAGGCAAGACCTGCGACAGCCAGTACAACCAAGCAAACTAAACAAAAGGGTGATCAGAGCAATATGTCCAGCCACAACTCCTACAAAAGAAACCATGGAGAATATCAACAGGATTGAACCAGCACAGGGGGACGATCAGCACCCCAAAGCTCTGGTGCGTTGAGAACTAGAGAAAAACGCAGGTGATCCACACAGGCCCACAACATCAGAAAGGCACAATCACTGGGGAGGGACAGGGACAATGTGGGATGGCCCCGAGAGACTCATCCGGAACAGCAAGGTGCCCGCATGGCATAGGCCAGGTCCTGTCCACGTGGGATTCACACAGTAGGTGAGGATCACCACCAGGCAGAGCGATGAAGGTCCAGGTACAGGGCAGTCCCCAGGTAGAGTGCCCCAGGCAGGGTCAGGTGGTCAGGTCCACAGTGCCTGTGTCTGGGGGGGAGGGGGTGGTGGCAGACCCCAAAACTCCACGTATGAGGGCCACTGGAACATGCCTCTCTGATACCCCAGTATCTCAATATGGTAAGTGGCCAAGTATTATGGTGCAAAGGGGTCCCCAATGGCCAAGCTCACCTGCACGTCTGTCCGTGTCTACACATCATATAATGCCCTGAGTTCGGCCCCTGAAGGCTTCTCTTGCAGGTATGGGGCGGGGGGCACTCCAAGAGATCCAGCTCAAGCAGATGGTTCAGGTAGGTGCTGCAGGAACGCCCATGGCCCCGGACCTCAAAGAGGGCACAGACAAATGACAGTGCCAGGGACATACCCTCGGTAGCAAGGCACTGGTGAAAGCCTGGCAGCCCACAGATCTCCTGTAATGCCAGGGTTTCAGCAGGTACCCAAGGAATCCCAGCACCATGGGTGGGGATGGTGCAGCATGGTCAAACAGTTGGAGTCTGAGCTTGTGGACCCGGAACCAGCACTCTGGGTTGCTAGTGGGATGGCTGAGCCAGTGGAGCTCTGTGCTCAGAGGCTCATAGCTGGCCTGGGCAGTAACAGGGGGACCCAACAGCTGCTGAACATCCCATCTGTGCCATAAGTCTGCTAGAGAAATGGTGGCCCCACACTCCAATTCTGGGGGGCAGATTGGCCCAAGGAAGGGGCAATGGTGGCAGAGTCATGGGCAGATATGGGCAGAGCACGCCGAGCAGGGCTAGGGTGAAACCAGGGACAGTCGTGGGAAAGGGAGGCAGACAGTGGATCCACTCACTGCTCCGAGGTGGCAGTTAAAAGTGGCATGCAGACACCAAAGGCAATGCCAAGGAGGGATATGGAAAAACAAGGCGTGGAGGTGGGGGAGTCTAAGAAGGCTTGGATAGACCATGGCCCCCAAAGCACCACCATCTGAGCGGTGAGGTGGGGGTGGCCCATGACATCACTTCATAGGGAGGACGCCGGTGGATACGAGGGAAAGACACCTGCCCAAGGCAGGAGCCTGTGCACGGGCACATACACCGCAAAGCGCAGAGAACCTTTCCCCTGCAAACTAGCTGGAGGCATGTGCAAATGCTCCACTACAAGTATTCACGAGCAAGTCACCACCCACCCCCATACAGGGGATGAATAGCCAACCCAATCGTAACAATGACTAGCACCTGATACAAATGGGCAGGACCCACATGGCCCTGATCAGCAGCACAGCTGTGCTAATTAACATGCTCCTATATAGCTGGAGAGGGAGCACCTGCACACTGGCACTGGTTTGCCTCAGAGCAGTATGGTATAAAACACCCCTGTGGTTGAGTTAGCCTGTCTGCTCTCCTTTGGTGTCAGCCATACCATGAATGTGGGGCAGGTTGCTGCCCGTCGGCTCCTACTCCACTGCATCATGGAGTGGTATTGACAGCATGAGATGCACGTGGTAGCATGTACAGACCTTTATGAGCTATCCTGCATGCTTCTGGATTCCCTGGCAGAGCTGCAGGGCTCCATCTTCAGGGATGCCTACAGGAACCAGCAGGTTGCTGGGTGCAGGACAACCTCTGGACTGTCACACGGATCATCTCTGCATGGTGCCGGAACAATGTCCAGCTGCAGAGGTTCACCTGGAGCCTGCATTGGCACCTCCTGCAGCCTCCAGCAGCATCTACCTTGCCATGCCCGTTGAGCGCTACTACTGGATCGTTCCAAGGGCAGCACAGTGGTGGGCAAGAGTTCTCAACATGTGGGATGATACTGCATGGCAGACCAACTTTTGGAAGGCCAGAGGCTGGTGTTGAGGATTGTGGTCCGCCTCTGTCCCTGGCTGGAGTAACAGCACACCAAGATTCGAGCGCCCATCCCCCGTGGTCCAGTGGATGGCCATCGTCATATGGGGCCTGCCTACCACTGACTCCTGCCGGTCAGTTGCCTACCACTTTGGTGTTGGGATCAGCATGGTCTCGACCATCATCCTGGAGTTCAGCGAGGCTGTGGAGGTGCTCCTCCTCGACTGAGTTATTCATCTCGTGGACCAGGGTCAGGTCATGGCAGGATTCAGGGCAGCAGGCTTCCCCAACTGTATCGGGGCCATCGGTGACACCCAAGTTGAGATTCTGCAACCCCCCCAACAGTGAGGCAGTCGAGTACATAAACCACCATGGCTACCACTCCCTACAGCTGCAGGTGGTGGTGGATGACAGGCTCCTTCACTGACATCTTCACTGGCCACTCCGGGTGCAGTCATGATGGCTGGATCCTCGCCATCTCCAACCCTCTTTGCTAGCATGTACAGGGGGGAATTCAGGGATCCTACCATGAGCCGCATAGAGGGGGTCACGATGCCGCCGGTGATCATCAGGGACCTGGCCTACCCCCTCCACTGATGGCTCATGTAAGTATACCCAGTGCCCCGAACCCCTGCTCAAGTACAATACAACCACTGCCTCTGCACTGCCCGTACTGTGATCGAGTGGTTGTTCGTGGCACTCAAGCAGTGCTGGAGATGCCTGTATACCCAGCTCAGCTTTATTTATTTATTTATTTAAGGTTGAGACGATAGCCCTGATGGTTAGTGCATGCTTCGTGCTCCACAATATCTGTGAGATTGGCAGCACTGTCCTGGACTACCCGGTGCCAGCTAGAGCACCAGGCCCTGTGCCTCTCTACAGTCAGGATGATAACCCTAAGGAGTACCACTATGCCAAGCATATCAGGGCTGCCTTGAGCTGGCATGTGGCCAGAATGGACGATGTGCAGTTCTAGCTGCAGGACTATCCTACTGTGCATCCCTCCACTCTTGACCCCCTAACAAACAGTATAATCAACGTGGGGGATTGTTGTACACTTGCCAGAGGTGCATCCCGTAATGGGACTGTGTGCACCAATAAAGATCTGTGCTTGGATTAGGTCTGTCTGTCCCTCCATCAGTACTGTGCCTGATGCCAAGCAGATAAATCCTCCCTCCCCGCAAACCGGCAGGCCCATGTATGGCTCCGAGTGGAGGGTTGAGCACTGGGTGTGCATCCATCAGGACCATGGACACTACCATTGGTGGGGCCCACAGTACCATAGGGGACCATATTTACTGAGCCTTGGGCATCATGGTCAGATCCCCAAGGGGAAGCCCCCACTTTTTGACACCTGGAATTAGAATACGGAGGCCAGAACTCATGGATGCCAGAACTTTATTCGTCTGGATGAACATTGTTTCCCCTCATCCCGGCCCCAGTCCCCCTCTGCTTTCTTGGGGCACCCCCTCTTCCGGCCTGTTGCTTGCGGCAAGGGAGTTGGGACCTGGGCCTCCAACTCTTGGGGAACATCGTGCTCCTCCAGCGGGCTCCTGGGAGGGGGCTGGTGTTGGGGGCAGTGTCTGCCTGTGGGTTGCCTGCCATCTGGTAGAGAGTGTGGTTAGATTGTCCTGCTGCACCATGCCTGGCGCAGGGAGGTGGACCCGTACTGACTGGGCCTGCAGCGGGGGTGCTTGGGGAAGGGGATCCGGTGGAGCAACAGCTGGAGGTGGCATGTGGAGGGGCCCCAACATCCTTGTGCCCCCGACATCCTTCTCCAGCGAGGGGTCTGCAGCGGCGATTGAGGCGCTGGTGGTGCTGGCATAGATTAGGAGAGACCGACTGATGTTGAGGGACTCATCCAGATGCTCCAGGTTGAGCTGACCCTGCCTCTGTATGGCCTCCTGGAAGGTACCCACCCGCCACAGATGCCGGTTTCAGTCTCGCCTCTCCAGATGCTGATCCTTCCTCATCTCTGTCAGCAGATTGCACTGGTGGGTGGCAATCTGCAGCATGGACCGGTCATTGATGGTTGGCATTCCTGATCTCCTCCCCTTGGCATGTCTCGATCTACAAGAGGTTATTATTATTATTATTTATTTAGTATTAGCATTTATATAGCACCAGCTATCTACCTGGTGCTTTACAAAAAGCAAGATAGACATGGTCCCTGCCCAAGGACTTACTCTGCTAGGTCTTTTCTGTGGCGGCGCACCCACATACAGTGCTCCCGCATCAGCTGGGTGCTGGGTACTGGACCTGCTGGGCCCGCTTCCTCCTCCACCTTCTGGACTGGCTGCTCTGTGGAGTGAAGGAGAGAAATCATTGTCAGTCGAGGCCTCCTACCAGTGTGTGCTGGTTCCCTGACACAGGAGGTTCCACTGGACTCATGGCTCCAGTGCAATTACGGGTGTGAAGAGTGGGAGTTACTGCCCCTGAATTCCCCCCAACACTTCCCACAACCAGTGCCCCTCCCATTCCCCCCTCCCCCCACCCTTGGTGCCCTTGCATTCCCCTTGTGTACCTGCATCCGGCGGGGGAGGGGGGCTCGCTGGGCTGTGGCTGGGGCTGTTGACCTCCTGTGTGCAAGTTGCGGGCATTAGAGTTGCTGGCCACCTCATGCAAGCCCTCATCCCCTCCTTGTTCTGCCCCCTCCCCCTCAATGCCTACCTTCCTGGGCGTTGGGGATGGCATCCATGGGCACTCTTGTACCCTGGACAGCCTCCTCTGCCACCTCCTCCACCCACGCACCTGTGGTTGTGTGACACTGCAAGTTTGTGTTAGCTCCCTCTCACTGTTCATTATAGGCGACCCCACCCCTACCTGTCTCCCATTGCCTTGTTCCCTCCTCCGCCCTCCCTTGTTATCACTTACCCTCTGAACTGGAGGCTGTGTCCACTGTCCCCTGGGTCTCCATGATCTCTCCTGGGGCACAGCTGGTGAGGGTCACATGGGTCTCAGTGTCCGGTTTGCTTGATTCTGAGTCTTGCTGGCTGACAGCTGCATGCTGCACCCGGGTGCTGGTGATGCCTGAAGGGCCTGCCTCTTCAGCAGAGGTTGGGGGGATGACTGAATGCGTGGGTGTGGGCTCCGGCTACATGGGGGGTAGCTGGTCCACCCCCCGGGTTCTTCTCTGGGAAGGGAGGGGGGCTAGTGGGTTATAACAGGGGGTGACTGGAAACCAGGACTCCTGGGTTCTCTGGAAGGGGAGGGGGGGCTAGTCCTGGCTACCAGCCCTCCCTCCAACCCACTAGCCCCCCCATCCCTCCCAGAGAACCCAGGAGTCCTGGCCCCTATCTGCCCCCCTCCTCTCCCACCTGCCCCCTTGTCCCTGCCTGCCTGCCTCTCTGCCCTCTCATCTCCCACCTGCCCCCCATGTCCCTCTGCCTGATGCCACCTGATCTCCCACCTTCCCTCATGTGTCCCCCTTTCTGCCTGTCTCCTCTCTGCCCCCTTCATCTCCCTCTGCCTGCTCCCTCATCTCTTACCTGCCCCCCTTGTCCCTCTGCCCGTTTAACAAATTCCGTTTGGGGAATTAATTCCCCAAACCCC
>QEPC01012103.1:279497-294213 GCA_003113815.1 Sphenodon punctatus | reverse complement strand
AAACGGAGTGATTTGGGGAGCCAGAGCACTGAAATGAGGGCCAGTACCCCCACTAGTGGCAGTCTCCCCCCTGCCAGCCCCCACTCACCCCTGCCAGGCTGCTGAGGATCTGAGTCTGGGGACTCAGCTGTGCTAGGCCCCAAATCTGGTGCACTCTGCCCCCCAAGCCACGCCCCTCAAGCCACACCCCCTTGGCCCATTTCCGGCCCGCCGGTGGCTTTGCCGCCGGCACAGGGCCACTAAGACTATATTTTCCCAGGCCACTTTGATTTCCCAATCCGCCCCTGGTCTTCAGGAGGCCCCATGAGTCTCCTTGCACCCTGGGTCGGGTGCCTGGTTCCCGGGCGGGAACTGGTGGGGCATCTTGGGCAGCTGAGGTTCTGTTTGCCTGTGGAGGTGAGGGGCACCTGTGAGCCTCTGCTGCCCCCCCTTTCCCCAGGGATGGTGGCTTACCAGACTGGGTGTTTGCTGCTGTCGAGGTGTGGGACCAGGGCCAGGGGGCAGGCCTGGGCCCGGCAGCTGTGCTTGCGGCTGCTCCTTCTCCACCTTGTCCATGGTGTCACCCCGGTGCTTTCCAACTCTGAGCCGGTCCCTTTAATTCACCTATGGCAGCCATTGCTCCTCTCCCTTCTGGGTGGGGATATCTGACCATGGCACGGGTCAGGGTGAACTGACGTGATTCCAAGCCTTGCCACACTTTGTCCCGACCATAGTAACAGCTACCACTGGATGTTCCTCCTCAGTTTTCTGACCTCCAGAAGCATGGTTGGGGCTACCATGTTTCGGGGTGGAAACGGTATGGTGCGGTGAACAGCCCGGGGCTACCAAACATGTGATGGTGGTTTTCCCCCCAGAGCGGGAGAATGTGTGGGAAAATGTGGCATTGTCATGTTTGAAAACACCCTTAGTCACTATTTGGGTGGTGGCACTGCAGCTCCAATGGCATCTTGATAGCATCGGTTTCCTCGACCCTTTTCAATCTGGGTTCTGCTCCGGCTATGGTACTGAGACGGCGTTGGTGGTTTTGGCCGAAGATCTCCGCCGGGAGATGGATGCAGGACGGTCGATATTTCTGGTCCTGCTAGATCTCTTGGCCACTTTTGATACTGTGGACCATGGGCTGCTGTTGAGATGGCTGCGAGATCTGGGGGGTCTGAACGGGACTGTTCTTGGATGGTTCCGCTCATTCCTCTCAGATAGAAGCCAGCAGGTAGTACTGGGAGCTGAAACATCATGCCCCCGGACCTTGACCTGTGGCATTCTGCAGGGTTCCATTCTGTCTCTACTGTTATTTAATGTGTATATGCAGCCCCTGGGGGAGATCGTGAGACGGTTCGGGGTGTGTTGTCACCAATATGCTGACGACACACAGCTGTACCTCTTTTTCAATGAACCCAGGTCCTACCGTCTCAATACTTTCCCAGTGTCTGGAGGCCGTGGCGGATTGGATAAGGCAGAGCAGACTGAAGCTGAACCCAGATAAGACAGAGGTGATGGTAGTGGGGAGGGCGAAGGAGATGTCGGCTCCTCCTATTGGGGGGGGTCTGCCCTCTGGTTGCCCAGCAGGTTCGGAGTCTGGGGGTGATTTTGGATGTGGACCTCCACCTGGATAGGCAGGTGGAGGAGGTGGCTAAAGCAGCCTTCCACCAGCTGTATCTGGTGCGGAGGCTGCGCCCATACATCTCCAGACCCGACCTGGCCACTCTCATCCATGCCTTCGTTACCTCGAGGCTTGACTACTGCAACACGCTCTACATGGGGCTTCCCTTGATATTGGTTTGGAGGCTGCAGCTGGTGCAGAATGTGGCAGCCCGTCTCCTTATGGGGACGGGTCGCCATGAGCACATTACACCAGTGCTCCGTTCTCTGCACTGGCAGCCTATAGCGTATTGAGCCAAGTTCAAGGTGTTAGTATTGGTATACAAAGCCCTATACGGTCTCGGACCCTCTTATCTCGGGGACTGCCTCACCTTCCATGACTCAGAACAGACCCTCCGATCCACTGGGGGTGCCTATCTGGAAGTCCCCCGTGTAAGGCGGGGGGGCCACCCTGGAGAGGGTGTTGGTGGTCGGGCTACGGTTGTGGAACTCCCTTCCGAAGGAAGCCCACCTGGCCCCGGGTCTGCTTGCCTTTCAGTGGGCATGCAAGACTTGGCTGTTCGCCCAGGTCTTTGGAGGAGGGGGGGCGGGGGGGGTAAATGGGGGAGATTGGCGGGGTGGGTAATTTGGGGGAATTGGAGGGTAGGGTTAGGGTTGGGGTTTTTAAAATTATTTTAAAATTGATGTCAGTTTTTAATGTCTTTTATTGTTTTATTGTATTGTTAGCCGCCCCGAGATGCCATGGCCATGAGGGGGCGGCATAGAAATGCCAATAAATAAATAAATAAATAAATAAATATTTGAACTCTGCTCTCCCAGTTCCAAGTCTAACACTTTATCCACTAGGCTTGGCTATACTGGCTCTAAAAATTGTAACTGTCCTCCTCATTGGGGAATTGAACGCTGATTTCCCATGTGACAGGTGGGGATATATATCATTATACTAATGAGGACAAAGCTGCACATGAGGAACAATCTAGGACTAGGGAAACATTGCCAAAACTATGCATGAATAATTAATTGTTTAGATGCATAAAACAATTACTTAAAACCAACCATACAAGTGAGTTAAATGAAACTTCATATCAAATATATGCTATAAAAATGAATACAAACTTTTAATCAAATTTACAAGATACGTCACATAAGATAGGTATCTAATCCTACAAGATTTTCTTTTTGACATGTAGAAGTTTAAAACAAAAGATAATCCTAAACTGTTTTGTTTTTTTAAAATCAGTTGCATACCAGCCAAATGAGGTCCAGTTGGTTGTTCCGTATGAAAAGTCTACAATAGTAAACTGAGTCTCATTAATTCATTGGAAAGTAAATAGTAACATATTGCTCTCCAGATCATAAAGTTTTAATACAAAACAGAAATCAATAAGCGACTAATTCAAAACTTTTAAAAATCTTACTTTTACTCAGAAGAAAACCCATAAAATTAGACCACTATTTTTGTTTTAGTAAGTAAATACAAATAGATTGCTTTCTGGATCACAACTTTTAAGATGAAAGATCGGTAGAAAATTAAGAATTTAGTCCATCAGGATACATTATATGTTTGCCGTTATCATGCATGTGAGACCCATTGAAGTGAATTGGATGTGTGCGCTATTTATTTATTTAATTGATTTGAATTTCTATCCCACCCCTAAGGCTCAGGGTGGCTTACATAATAAAAGCATACATAATAAAAACTGTATTTAAAAACCTCATTAAAAAGGTTTTAAAATGTTTTATTAAAAAAAAAATCCTCAGAAAGTGTAGAAAACATTTTAAAAATGTGAACCTCTTTTACAGGATTTGTAATAGATACGTTAAAGTTAATTTCATTTAACTCATCAATACAACCTGACTGAAATAGATATAAATGAGAAAGAAAGTCAATGTAGACGTGGCATTTTATAAAAGGTGTATTTGAAATTAATTACCATTTGGAGATACAATATATTTCATTTTTATTAAATTGAATTTTGAAAGATATGACAGTATAATATTCTATTTAAATTCTTTTGTAATTTCTGTTGTGTCAAAGATTGAATAAATGTGAATCTGCCTAACTATATCTTTAAACCAAAGGTTTTTTGATATTAGAATTTCCTTTTCGTTTGATAAAGCAGAAGCGTGGACATATTTGGCTTTTCCAAACCCTCACCAGGAGGCTAGATACTCTCTAAAGGATCGAGTCACTGGGGGACATTTAAAGGGGCTTCCATGCCCCAGTGCAGCGCAGCCGGGATGCACTGGGGCGGGGAAGCGGTGCCAGGGGTTTACACCTTGTTGCACCCCAGTGGATCCAGCTGCCTGGGGGACATTTCAAGGCACTTCCCTGTCCAGAGCACTGCGGGCAGGGAATCAGGAGCAGTGGTTTAAACCTCCCCCAGCCAGCTGGATGCTCCCTGGTGGATCCAGCTGCATGGGGGATGCTTAAAGGAGCTTCCCTGTCCCAGAAGCTGGGATGTGGTCAGCCAGGGAAGTGGGGGCAGGAGTTCGATCCTCCCCTGGGTGGAGCTGCCTTCAGGATGTTTAAAAGTGCTTCCCTGCCCCAGAGAGTCCTAGCTGGGATGTGCTTGGACAGGGAAGTGGGAGCAGGGGTTTAATCTAGGGCTGAAACAAAGTCCTTGGAAAACTTCAGAATTTGACAAATATTACGGTATTCTATTTGGAAAGTTCAAATTCCAATGACCAAGGCTGTTGCTTGGAAAACTTTGGAAACTTCAGAAACCGCTACATGCGTGGGGGGCTGGTGGACAGTTAAGCTTCCCTTATCTGGAAATGAAACTTAGTGCCATATTTGACAGGAGGGGGGGTATGGGAAGGCACAGTTGAGTTTGTGGTAAGCCAGATGGCAAGTTTTGATTGGCTGACCAAGCCAGATGGCAAGCTTTCGATTGGCTGGCAGGGCAAAATAAAAGTGACTGCAGCCATTTTGTCGATTCTCTTTCGTGAATTTGGCTGTGTGCCACAGTGCTGTTGGATCTGTAAGTAATCAGCTGGGGGAGGAGGGGTGCCTGTCCTGTCCTGGTATGGGTTGACCTGTCCTATCCATAGGGCTAATGCTGGGGGATGGGAGTTATGTTTACCTTCACCATGCCATGCAGTTTTTTAAAAAAACTATTGGGTGCCACATTGCTTCTAGTTCTGCCTGCTGCTTGGTTGGCACTTGGCACCATGTGGCCAGAGGGATCTCTCTGCCTGGCTCCACTTCCCCTTGCCTAGTCTGTTCAAGTTATCAGTGCCACAGTACCAATGCCATGCCAAGAGGGTGCCCCTGAGCGGGGGAAGAATGTCTGGTTTCTTAATTTTGTGATGATTGGGGTCTGGGCTTGCTGGCTTTTGGTGGGATTTATTTCTCCATGCAGTATCTTCTTGAGCTAATGTCCCTTGCCAGCCTGCATTTTTGTGCACTGCTTGGTTGACATAATGATTAAGTAGGTGCACTCACTGCTGATGGTGGGCCATACTGTGGGTACCCTACTGTTGTTGTTTTGGGGATTTCTGCAAGTAGTTGCACTTTTGTGGGGTTGTCTTCTGGTGCAATTGTCCCGCTCTTGCTAGCCTGATTTTCTGGGTAGTACTTTGGCTGTGGGTTCAAGAACTTTGCAAGAACGTTTCAAAGTCTTTCAAAGTTTTCCAGTTTCCTGAGGACCAGAATTCTGAGTCCGAATTCCAAAACTTTGGAAACAGTGCTTTGGAGTACTTGGGCTGATTATTTGGAACTTTGGTATTCGGCCCGAGTACTCGGAAGTACTATTCGGTACAGCCCTAGTTTAATCCTCATTTAGTCATGAAAACAAATGGTATGTAGATGTGTAGTTGTCCAAGCAAAGTATGAAGATTGAACTACAGATATAGAATGAAAACTGAACGATGGTACATATATCTCCCCGACGTCTGTGTCAGGATTTGTTCCTTTTTTAAAGACTGTACACAATAACGGGTATATAGTTTGGCACCTTCTCCAGTCCCCCATATCTATGTTGTGGTATACGCTTCACAGCCAAACACAGAGTACAATCGTGCCATCATTCAGTCAATAGCAACAACCAAGAATGAGAAATGAACACACGTGTGTGACATAACTTTTCTTCCATAGGAGATGATAACATCTAGTACAGCATATAACTTTTATCTGAAAGAATGATTTATTTATTTTTTGTAACATCAAGCAGTGGTTAGTAGACTGTCATTTAATTTTTGAACACATTCAAGATAACATATAGCTTTCAATAACAAAGAAATCTCCTGCAACAGTTCTGGTTGCAAACCCAGAAGTAAAGTGCCCCAAAACTTCAATGTTAAAGATAGGTAGGGATTTAATGAGATCTCCATCTAGCTTTAATGACAGAGCCACGACCATGGTTCTATAATGGTGTTTTAAAGAAATTGTCCCAGAAAATATTCTGGCCATTGATGAATGAGATCAGTCTCTCTAGCTTACTGAAGAAAAGGTTTAAAAAGTGCTGTGGATATCGGCGATAATTTTCCTTCATGGGGAGAAAATATCTGATAGTAGAGGGTCTTCTAATCTAACAAGCAAAGGGTTGTCAAGCTAGTTGAAGTCAAGAGAGGTCGAATGACACAAATCTGCAAGGGTAATTAACCACGTTGGACAGGAAAGTGGTGGATTCTCCAACCTTTGAAGTCTTTAGATGAACATTGCACATCTTGCTAAAAGATTATGGACCTGATACAGTAAGCATTGGATACAGTTTTCCAGCTGTGTGACATGTGCAAGGGCAGATGAGATGATCATAAATGCCCATTTATGCCGTACACTCTAGCTCTTTTTTAAAACCTATGTAGTCCAGTCCAACATCTGCTGTCATCATCTGCCACTGTGCCCTACACGATAGTTTGTCAAAGTACCACAGGTTTCTACGAAAACTGAGATTCAAGTAAAGGAAACCTAGATGTATCATCACAATGAGCTAAAGAGGGAGGCAGCCTGTGTTTCTTAATACCTGCATTATGCATTCTCATTATAGAATATAGATATATGGATTGCATTTAGCCCAGTGATTATTGTTTAAGAGAGATTATTTCTCCTGTAATGGTGCCCAAAAAGTAATTTCTCAGGCTGGTTTTAACAACAATAGGTATAAATAGTAATCTAATTATACTTGGGAGAGATTTATAGCTGTAATTACTACCACTTTAAAATATCAAAGGGATTGACATGAGCAATCAACACATTCCATACTGTGAATCCGCCTTGCTATTGTAAAAGCTACCTGCCAATTGCTTGTCAGCAGAATGACATGCCACACTGCACACATTATTTCAAGAATTAGCAATATGTTAGCTTTATGTGCAGAAATGTATCTGCTTAGTTGAAATGCTAAGACTTTGAACCTAGAAATTATTAAATTAGGAAGCTAAACTTTACAATTCCATTTTTTTTGTTTTGTTTCATCTTAAATAATGTTCTCCTGATATGATGTCAGCTAATTTTTGTGGAGGCTTTGTATGTTAATGTAACTTGCCATGGACAAAGTCTTCCTACATTTTCCAGCCTGTAATTCAGATAAAGATACAACATGGAACTTTTAAAAATCAAGATCTTCTTCTTTTAGTGATGCTTCTTTGAGGGCTACATCCAAAAGAAATGAATGAGAGATGAGTAGTCTAGAGAGAATGTGGTTATCGTGTTGTTCCCAAATGTAAGGGAGGAAGACAAAGTACTTCAGATGATATCTTTTATTAGATCAGCTTCTTTTGGTGAGAGTATGCAAGCTTTCATGCCACATTGGGGCCCTTCCTCAGGCAAAGTCAGAATGAGGTAATAGGAGGAGAAGAAAATGTCAGAATGATAGGGAGGTGAATGATTAGGTGAAGCCAAATACTAATAATGCATAGTAAGGTCTGTCCCAGAGACTTGTGAAGTAAGCCAGTTTGACTCTTCAGGTAGCATGTTTAAGAAACACTAGTTTCTGTCTGTGGCTTGTGGTACATGAGGAGGTGGCGTGGCCAGAACTATGGCCATTTTTAGATTGGACATGCCCATCGAGGTCCACTCATACCCCAACCACGAGCGCCCATCTGAAGGCAGCATGGGTGAACGCACACTCTTGGGAATTGCACACCACCCACTCATGCCCATGCATGGAGTATTGGGGGGAAATCTGGGGGATCCTCCATGTGAGGGCAGGAGTGGGCGGTGTGTGAGTAGTAGTGCACACCCTTCCCCACCCATTTGATCCCCCCCACACACACACCGGATGCCTGCAGGCACTCTACGTGGCACACATGGACCCATCCCGCAGCCATGCCCATTAAAAAATGACCTATATCTCACTGCCTTTGACTCTCCCCAACTCAATGAGTCACATACGCAGCTGGGTGGACTAGAGAACAAGCAGGACTTATTTAATGATGTATTTATTCAAACTTATACCCCACCCTTCAGGATATTGGTGCATTTAGATAGGCATCCTGCCTTTGGCTGTAGACCATACTTGACACTTAAGCGGAAAATGATGTGCCCCCTCCTGCATCAGTAATGCAGTAGGCTATCGGAGCAGTGCTTAAATTGCCAGAACATTTCTTCTTGTCCTCTCTGGGTACCGTGGCTTATTTCAGAAAGCATGAGATTTACTCTCCCTGGTTTGCATGCACGTAACTGCAATTGTTTTTATCACAAAATTACTCAAACAGGATAGACAATCAAACCTCACTATAACAAACGCTGCTTAGAATGAGCTTCTGTTCATAGTGATCCCAACTTCAAGTACGTTTTTCTATCAATTACATGTTGCCAAAACCCATTAGAGTGAACACCTTGATATCATACATTTTTTCTCTGGTCCCATGGGTAGAACTGGAAAAGGGAAGGAGAAGGGCAACCAAAATGCTCAAAGGTACATAATGACTTCCATTCAAAAAGAGCCTCAAAAGATTAAGGCTCTTCAGCTTAGAAAAGAGAAGACTGAGAGAGCTGTGACTGAGATTTATAGTGTCATGAATTGTGCTAAGAAAGTAAGTAGGGAGTTGCTGTTGTCCACCTTTTCTCTGACTATGAGAACTAGGTGATGTCTGATGAAATGTACAAATGACTTGAATTAAAGCAAACAAAAGGAAGTACTTTTTCATGCAACACCCAACCTATCAAAGTCATTGCTGTGGGATGTTGTGAAGGTCAATAGTATAACTGGGTAAAAAAAACCAATTGGATAAGACTGTGGTGGATAGTTAGTAGCCAAGTCAGTGAGGAGAGGAGACCTCTGATTGCCAGAAGCTGTGAGTGAATGATGAGCAATATGGGTCGCTCAATATATGACCGTTTTTTGCATACTTCCTCAAAAGCATTTGGTGCTGGTCAAGGCAGGATACTGGGGGTAGGGTAGATGGGCCATTGATCTCCTCCTGTGTCAGTTTTTATGTTCTTAATTCTTTTGTGACTTCCTATGAATGTCCAAGAATTCCCAGATTTCTCCCATGTTTTCTTGGGTTGTCTGTGTAAGAGTAGAGATGGTCTGTTGGTATGAGCAAGGGAAATACAAACACCTGAGGTACAGTCTTTTAATCAAAGAACCATCTGAATTCATTGCGTGAAACTACAGAGAATAGGTATAACGCTCAGGGAAAAAGGAGGATGCACATGCAAATGAAAAACATTTGGTTTCATGCTAGATATATTTAATTCTCTTTCATTGACTGTATTCTGCTTCAATTTTATTCTAAACTTAAAAAGTTATAGTTTTTGATAAAACTTTCTCAGGTTCCAGAAGCCATGCCAAAGCTTTTCTGTCTAATTTAGCTTTTAGCAACTAAAAAGTGAATATTCTTCAGTTTTCAATACAACTTGGTTAAAGAAAATGGGAAGCTTATATATCTTTTTTTGTTAAACACACACTCACAAAACTTTGTCTGGCAGTAGGATGGGACTTTGGACAAATTCTCGGTATCGGTTGTATATCCATATCGGATCTCCATTTATCGTATCTATCCTATCCGTTGGTATTGGATCTTGAACATTGCACTTTTTGCCATTGATTTCAATGGGGAAAACCACAATGTTAAAAATCCGACAGTGTAAAAGAACCAATATTGCTGATACTGAGAATTATCGGTATTATCGGATTAGAACTGAGAGGGCCATTATCGACCACTCTTGGTGCTCGGCAATACTGATAGCCTATCTGGCAGTATTCCTACAGGAGAAGTGGTCTGCTCTTATCTTGGCTACCTCCAAAACTTGCTGAAAGACTGCTGCACAGGCTGTCTGTGACAGGAGCTGACGATTCCAGCAAGAGTCTGTTTATTTGTATATAGTCCCTTTTGACCTACCTATTATTTTTCTAGACACAATCAGTCACCCTTCTTCACAAGCACAGTCCATGAGGAGCTGAATAGAGCAGGTGTGTATTAATACTCCTTCCAGGTATTGCTTGGGCAATAGGTAGTACAAACTAAGCAGCAGATGGGCTAGGCAATCAAATTTATAAATGTCGGGTCACCATGCAAGAGTAGGTGTACAACAAAAATGCTTCCGTGTACTTCAAACTCTGCCCACTTAACTGCTTGTTAGTGAGATGTGAATTATTCTGTAGCTGCCCAAGTCTTAGGCTTCTTTTAGATGAGCGGGTCGCCATCGTGTGACCTGCTCACGCGATGTTTCAAAATCGCGGGATTACACACGACAGCGGTTGGGGATCATGCACATGGGAGGCGCTAGCGCATGATTTGCCGACCGCGAATTAAATACCTCACAATCGGGGTATTTAATTCATGATCGGCAAATCATGCGCTACCGCCTCCCATGTGCATGATCCCCGACTGCTGTCACGTGTAATCCCGCATCGTGGAATTTTGAAACATTGCCCAAGCGGGTCGCACAACGGCGACCCACTCGTCTAAAAGTGGCCTTAGACAAGGAAAAGTTCTTTCCCACATTTGGCTAATAGCTCTCTACTGAAGTTTCCGGTCACAAGAGAATAAGGGGTCAGAACCATGTCCTCATGATAAGCACTTGCATTTAGTGACTGTGCAGTAGGAGTGTGCATTCATGACCTAATAACCAAAATGAACAAGGCCCAATTCATTTTAATAATTAGAACATGAAAATGACAGACAGGTAACAACAATGGACAGAAATGAGGAAAAAAGCGTCTCTTATTACCAAAATTAAAAATTAAAAAATAAATTAAAAAAAATTAGTGCACATGTGCAAATGGCCACCGGGGCTGTTCTGCGCATGCACACTCTCTTCCAAAATGGTGCCAGCAGTGTTGGTGACATTTTGGAAAAGGGCAGCTAGTCTGCACATGTGCAGAATTGTCAATACATGCATAGACCGACTGCCCTTTTTCAGAATGGTGCTGATGCTGCTGGCGCCATTTGGGGAAAGGGCACACATGCTCAGAATGGCCCTGATGGCCATTTTGCATATGCACACTGATTTTTTCATTTTTCATTTTTAATAAAAGGAAATGACAAAGGAACAAAAATGGCAGGGTGTGTGTGTTACAACNAAAGCAATTTCCCAAGAGCAGGCAGGATTTCAACAGGGGCGTTCCACAATCGAACATTGCCATACCTTACAGTATCTTGTTGCCAAGTACAGGGAATGCAATGGGGCCTTCGACTCAGTTGACCGGGCTGCCCTGTGGAAAGGGCTGCAGGAGTCAACCATTGAGAGACGGTTGTTGGCATTGATTCGTACTCTGCATACCAACTCATCCCTGGTAATTAAAATGGACAGGGAAGGCCATATTACACCCCCAATACCAACAGCGAGGAGGGGTGCATCAGGGATGTGTTTTGGCTCCGGTGCTATTCAATTTTTAAATCGATAATATCATACCAGTAATGGCAGATCCCCGATTCATTCCGTCAAAACTGGCAACTCGTCCTGTAGGCTGCCTTTGCTACGCTGGCGACGTGGCCTTATTGTCGCAGACACGAGTGGGTCTCTTACGTCAATTACAGGCTGTCACCTTCTGCCAGACCAACAACTTGACAATTAATCATGAAAAATTGAAGATCGTGGTCTTCTCGTCCCGTTCCAAAATCCGGTGCTGGTTCGCAGGGGGTATCCCTATCCAACAAGTAAAAGCATTCAGATACTTAGGAGTCCTCTTTCACAGATCAGGGCAATGGCATGAACATATCAGTAGGGCCATTCGCGTGGCCCAGGCCACCGCGCAATCAATAACCAGACTCTTTGCTAGACAAGGAAGGATGGCAGTCTGTTCAGCATTACAGGTACATAATAGTAAAGTGAGGGCCCAACTACTGTACGGGGCCGAGTTATGGGCCCCGTTTCACGGTAGCAAGATGGATAGGATTCAATCACTATTCCTACAGAGACTCTTGGGAGTCCCAAGAGGTACTCCTATGGCTGCCATCCGGGTTGAACTAGGCCAGAAATCGTGAGTGCAGGTAGCTAAAGAAGCCCCCCTGACATTGTGGATTAAACTGCATACAGGACAGGGAAGTATTCTATCAAGGACCATGCTTGAGGACCCCTTCGTGGACCAGTGGTCTACAAAGGTTGGTACCCAGTTGAAAGAAATAGGATTGTCCCCGGAATACCTCGCTCGCTAACACAAGCAAAAGCGAGGTCCTTACGAGGATGAGGGACATAGGGCAACAAATAGAGTGCGCTAGTATCAGACAATGCCCCCATCTTTGAGAGTACTTGTCGTATGCTCTACCGGTGGGACAGGTAGCCCCCTATTTGAGTGCTTCAATCTCTGGTAGGGCTAAACAGCTTCTTGCCAGTACTCGTCTTAATGCTTTACTTCCCGAGTTCTGGAGGTCAGGATCCAGGGCATTCCATTTTCAGACAGGTTATGCCCTTTTGACCACATAATAACTGAAACTGTTGGGCACATAATATTACACTGCCATCTGTATGATGACCCTCGGCAGGAATTTCTAGCTCCTATCGTGAGCAGATTTTCTGGTAGAAATGATCAGGTTCTACTAGCAGTACTCTTGGATAGCACTGATGTAGACGTTATTAGAAATGTAGCGGCTTTTTTGTTAAGAGCCTTCCATCTTAGAATACGGTTCGTAAATAATATTCCCTTATCAATATAAATGTAAATCATTATCTGTAGATAGAGGAGACAAACCTTGGGTGATGCTAGGTCATTGTTTTTAAATTGCAATGATGTATTATGTGTTTGTTATTCGTTGTATTTGTATAATTTGTAATGATCTAAGATCATGCAATAAAGTATTTGATTTGATTTGAACTCATATGGTTAAAAGGGCCATATTCAACATTTAGTTATGATCTAGGGCACAAATTGAGGATTCCATACCCTGGCATTTGCAACAGAATTCTCACCAATGTAACTGAGAGAATAAAGGGTAGATGCTGGTCTTTATAGAATGACTAGTTATTTACCAAGTTGCTATGTACTAAGTCTTTGAGTATCACTGGGTAAAAAACCACTACTCTTGCCCTTGTCATACTGTTATTCCTACTCGGTGTTTAACTTTCTTTCCCAATCTCCTCCTCCATCTCTCTCCCTCTTCCTCCTTTTGTCTGTCTCCTCTTCATTTCCTTCCTTGGAGCAATCCTCAGTGCCCAGCCCTTAAGCTTCTCTACCACCTCCTTGGCCATTCCAGCTACTAACATAATCTGGAGAAACATTGTTAATGTTGACATTACAAAGTCCTCATTTTAGGTGGGAAAAAAAATAGTTCAGATGATCACTTTTATTGTACCAATTACTCTGTAAGTGAGAGTGCTCCTTCTTTTGGGAGTGTGATGGATCAGCAGACGGAGAAGTTTACTTGAACTCAGAGACAAATGTAAATACACGCTACAAACAGACAATTTCAAAACCCTACAGCTGGAAACAATGAACACTCAGCATCTATTTCACATTCCTCTTTTGTTCTGTGTGGCTCCCCCAATGCTGATGCATTTACCCCCTGTTTTTGTATTAAGGAAAACAAAATCCTTTTTCATGTTTCAAAATGTAAAATAGGTCCATTAAAACAATAGGTAGTGCAATAAAACACAGTCTGTTTAGGAGACAAAACTTTGGACTTAACAGGTTGTTACTGCCATACATCAAAGTTTGTTGCCAAATTGACATTCTTGTGATAGCAGAGCTTCTGCCTAGGTGTTAATGGTTGCAGATGGCAGGTGTTAATCTATTGGGTCTCTGAAACATGGACACACCATAAGAGCAGCACACCAAATTGCATTCCACACATAACAGGCAATTCCAATCCATTCCAGACTCCTTCATTACCAACTGAAAAAGCTGGTTATGAAAACTTAGGCCCTGGTTCAGCAAAGTATTTTAGCACATGCTTAACTTTTAAGCCTGTGAGCCAATCTGATTCACTTTAGAGTGACTACTGATGCTCAAAGTGCATTATGTTGATGTTAAGCAGGTCTGCAAATCCTTTGTGGAGCTGGATGTTTTCAGCTGAGGAAGGGTGTCTTGTTTCTGCTGTTAAGATTTGTAATTCTCACTAGAAAAGAGAGAAGCTCATTTTTTGAGTTATGTTCTTGGTCAGTCTGTAGTTTTTGAATAAAGCTCACCTACTATGGATGGCTGATTACTTTTATTCCTCACTATCAGAACTGGCCTTACCACAGGGTGACCTGGGGCAATTGTCCCGGGCCCCACTCTTTCTGTGGCCCCCCTGCAATGGCCTCCGTTTTCACCAGGGTGGAGTGTGGGGCCCAACTCTCTCACAGTGGGACCCAAACATGACCACCTTTAGGGCCCCACAGAGGGTTCGCCAGTTGGGGAGGGGCCACCAGAGGCCCCACATTTTATCTTTATCCTGGGTCCTGCAAATTCTAAAGCCAGCCCTGTGCACAATACTGTATGCTCCTTATGGTGGTCGCATTACGTTTGTCCCACACCCCAAAGAAAGACACTGACACCAATTATTTGGATTCAACATAGGCCGCACCAATTTATTAAATTCTTCAATTAACGAGGGGGCTATGCCCCTTCTAGTCCTGCTAACCTTAACTATTAACTCATTTAATACTATTAAACATAAACCTGAGCGGTCTGAAGTTCCTCAGTACCGCCCTAACGCTAACTATAGCTGCTGCAAATGTCACCCCTGTCCGGCCGCCCCAAGCCGGATCAGGAGGCCCATGCCAATGGTGACCCTAAGAAGGGAT
>QEPC01012103.1:259050-272335 GCA_003113815.1 Sphenodon punctatus | reverse complement strand
GGGTGTTGTGGGGACAGACAGACTGGGGGGATTTGGTCTTGATCTATAAAGCCCCTCCCCCCCATTCCCCAGTCTCGCACACCCTCCCCCTTCCATCCCAGGCCCCCAGCCTCTGCTCCCTGAGTCCCCCCCACTTTTACTCACCCCCATTCCCCAGTCTCGTCTCCCCAGGCTGGGGGCCTGGAATGGAAGGGGTGGAGGGTGTGCCAGACTGGGGAATGCGGGGGGGATTTGGGGGTAGGATGTTGTGGGGACAGATGGGGAATTTGGGGGGGAGGGTGTTGTGGGGACAGACAGACTGGGGGGATTTGGTCTTGATCTATAAAGCCCTACCCCCCCATTCCCCAGTCTCGCACACCCTCCCCCCCTTCCATCCCAGGCCCCCAGCCTCTGCTCCCCGAGTCCTCCCCTCCGGCCCTTTTACTCACCATTGCAGGACTCAGGAGTCGGACTGGAGGCAGGCAGGCACCAGGCAGGTGAGGCTTCAGGGTTCAATGGAGGTGCTTGGCAGTGACATAAGCTGCGACGTGCATGCTCAACAGTTCAAGCATGCACGCTGCAGCACATCTCGTCGTCGAGCGCTTCCACCAAATGCCCAGGTCAGGCTTTGCACTGAGCCCATATGCCTCAATGCAAAGCTGCCATGAGCGAGAAATTTGATTTCTCAGCGATGGCACTTGGACTGAACGCTGAGCCACCCTTCAAGTTTGTCCCTTCTGGGACTCCAGACTTTGGAGTCCCAGAAGGGAGTCAGGTCCCAGACAGAGGCTAGCGCTCACTGACTGAGCGTTCTGTCTCTGCCGGTGGCTGAAATTGACATTGGAGTGTGGCGCTGCTCTGACTGCAGCAGTCAGAGCAGCGCGGCGCTCCGATGTCAATTTCAGTCACCGGCAGAGACAGAACGCTCAGTCCGTGAGCGCTCTGTCAGTGCAGGACTGTGCAGCACCGGGGAGAATGGGGGGGGGGGGGAGCGGGGGCAGGGCACTGCCCCAGGCACCCTCAGATGAGGGCTGCCACTGCCCCACACTCTGAACCTGAGATACCAGGGCACGACAGACCCCTATCAATGATGGGGGCCACCACTATCCCAGCCACCACCATCACCTCCACCACCATCACCTTCCCCACCACCATCACCTCCATCTTGTTCGGATTTAATTTCAGGTGGCTCGCCCCTATCCAATCCCCTACAGCCGCCAAACAGCGGGTAAACACCGAGACTTCCGGGCGTGAGTTGGATGAAAAAGAGAGATATAGCTGGGTGTCATCAGCATATTGATGACACCATATGCCAAACTCCCTAACAACCTCCTCCCAAGGCTGCATATACACATTGAACAAGAGAAAATGAACTGGTTATGGGTGGGAGGGGGCAGTGTGAATGGATTATGGGGGCACAAATGAACTGGTTATGGGTGGGGGCAGCGTGAATGGATTATAGGGGCACAAATGCACGTTATATGGGTGGGGCAGCATGAATTTATGGGGGCACAAATGAACTGATTATCTTTCTTTCTTTATATTTATTGGCTGCCCCCCCATGCCTACGGCATCCCGGGGCAGCTCACAACAAATAAAACAATAAAAAGCACATAAAAGCATTATCAAATACAAATAATTAAAAAAACAAACCTCACCCCAACCCAACAATTCCACCCCCCCTCTACCCTCCCCTCCCACCCTCCCCTCCAAAGGCCTGGGCGAACAGCCAGGTCTTTCAGGCACAGTGAAAAGCCATCAGACCCGGGGCCAAGCGGGCTTCCTCCGGGAGGGAGTTCCAGAGTCGCGGCCTGGACACCGAGAACGCCCTCTCCATTGTGGCCCCCCGTTTAACATGGGGGACCTCTATGAAGGTGCCCCCGGCAGACCGCAGGGATCGCCCTGAGGCGTGGAAGGCGAGGCGGTCCCCAAGGTATGAGGGGCCCAGATCGTATAGGGCTTTATAGATCAAGACCAAAACCTTGTATCTGGCTTGGTACACTATAGGCAGCCTATGGGTGGGGGCAGCATGAATTTATGGGAGCACAAATGAACTGATTATATATCTAGAAGAATGTCTCTTTGCATGGCCTAATGTGCTTAATAGGCTGTATTTTGGGGTGTCTTGTGTGTTTGATTGTGACTTGGCCATTTGGAATTTAGTGCTCTGCACGCATTTTATTACTTGCTTTCTACTTGTGGAATACTTGTAGTTGGAATTGTGGGAAACACCCAGTTATAAACCATCATTGAGGGTGCAGTGATCACAGACAACCTCCATTTTGGGGAAGAGCAAAAGTGTTGTAGAGTAATAATTGATTCGCAATCAGTAAGGACAAATGCAGCTGAAGGTTTAACACAGAATTTTACTTAAGCTTTATCAGGCACAGATCCTTAGTTACATCTAACTAGTAAGAAGACAAAATGGAGACTGAGACAAAGAGAGAGAAGGGAAGAAGGAGTGGTTACACAAAGGAATCTAACTGTAAAACCCCATCTCCCTTCCATGTACATATAAACTTAGCAGTGCCATCTGGTGGCTCTATAGTCAATTACTTTTCTTAATACAGCAGGCATTAACTTGTGGATGTTGCAACAAAAAGTACCTTTAAAGTTAATTTACATGCATGTGAGCTGGGCAGTGCCCCCATGCCTGCCAGCAGGAGACAGAGGCGGTGGGGGGCATCTTGACTTCTTGGCCAGGGGCCCATTCCACCATAGTTACACCCCTGAGGCATTGCAATATCTTAAAAGTATTCCAGTTTTTAACAAATGAGTCGAAAGACAAAATGTGTTGTGATGGCACCACAGTGCATGCTGCCTGTTCCCTGCTTCAGCAACAGGTGTATGCAGCAAACTGGGACTTTAATTATCTTGGTAGATTTGAATACAGACAGCCAATAAAGCTAGAGTCAACTGCATAGGCATTAAGGCATATCCTGTGCAGTTTAGAGGTAGCCTCGTCCACATGTCTGCAGATTCCTTGTATGAAATCTGTTTTAGAAAAGTTATGAATTGCTGATTAGTAGAAACCAGGGCTATAGGTCTATTAGGGACTTTACAGTAAAGTACAAATTAGGGACTTGAACCAAACGTGAACCTAAAAACGATTTCATACAGGTTTTTGTGAGTGAACCCAAACAGAAAATCTGTCAGACTGAAACTGAATTGGAACAAACCCCCACAATAGGTACTGGTTCAGAATAACAGGTTCAATAATCAGATGCTGAGGGAGGATCTTTTTGAGCTGCTGAGAAGGCTTTTTCTGCTCCAACTCTGGAGAAAAAGATGAAGAGACTATACTTCCGAGAAAGCCATTGGAGGATAAAAGAGAGAGAAGGGGACATACATATACATCTATAAATTATATATACACACACATATATATATTAGGGCTGAAATGAGCAACTAAATTGCTCCTAGCAATACATTTCATCATATCAATAACCAGGATTGATTTCCCAACTGTTTCCTGATATCAATGTGATTTCTTGATTCTCGCAATACCGTGTACCGCTACCGCATACCATTCATTTACTACTTGCCACATTGCCAGGGTACCATTTTACTTCAAGGTTTGTTGTTTTAGCATTTTTGAGCAAATTACTGTGTAAATAGTCTACCCCTTAACTTCTCTCCAATGCCTCCAGTCAGAATTGTTGTTCTATGTTGTTCCCTTTGCTTTAAACAATCTGTAACTGGATTACAGATTAGTAAAGGAATCAGTGTAGCATCCAATGAGTGACAAAGAAGTACAACGGAAAATGGAGTACAATAAATGTACTATTGCATTGGTATTACCTCTTGGGATTTGAAATGGATGGCAAAGCAGTAAATATCAAGGTGGTAAACAAGATCCAGGTAACTGGAAAGTCGGTAAATTGAGAAACTAAATGTTGGTCAAGACATTGGCCCTTCTTATATGAGATGGTACCATTCATGCCCACCCCTGGAACTGCGTGGGCATGAGTGGTACCATCTTGTGTAAATCCCATGGCCAGTGAGTGGGATTTACACAAACACGCATACCCGCTCACACACCCCCCCTCATCCCCACACGCAAACCAACCAGGGAATACGGAGGTTGCTCCATGCGTGGGGATGCATGGGGATGTGTGTGGGATGGGTGTGCACCCGTGTGCACTGACCCACATGTTGCCCACAACACCCACCCCCTACACAGCCACGGCCTGTGTAAAAAGGGCCATTACCCAGTAACAAGAGGTTCTAGATTCAACTGAGACAGTATTGGGAATCAGGATTTTGACGAGATTTCCCATTTTGGGGAAATCTCATTTCAACCCTCATATATATGCCTTCCCCTATGTCCCATTGTGGTCTTTCTGGTCAGCTGGAAGTGGCCATCTGGCCATGTCCTCTGCATGTCAAGTGTGGATGGGAAGGGTACAGGCAGGTGCACTTTTGGTGGCAGCTTTCAAGCTCTGGAAATCCTTTTTTGAGCTGCTGAGAAGGCTTGCCAAAGTCCAAGTCTGTAAGTGTTTCAGAAACAGTGTAAAACTATTTCGTTTAAGTGGGGTTTTGGTGGCTGAGGATGGGTATGGGATTATTTATTATTTTATTTTATTTACCAGTTTTATACTCCACCCCTCCTGCCACAGGCAGGATTAGGAAGATAGTGTAAAGTTGAATTGGTTTTATTTAATTCTCTTTTACATATGTACTTGGTTTTGTTGTAACTCATCTTTAGCTTGTGACTTTTTATTTATATATTAAACCCACCATTCCCCAAGGCTCAGAGGATAGGAAGAGCTTAATTTGTGAGTGGTGTGCCAGGGCTTAACCCCAGCAATTAAATTCAAGGGGGTGGGGGCTGAGCCTCAGTAAATGTTCCCAGTAGGAGTGTGCATCCTGAAATATGAAAGTCCAGGAAAAGGCCAATATTGGCTATAGTGAGTTTGGAAATGAAAGTCAGGGGAAAAAAACCCAGATGGTTTATTTGGCTTTCATTAGTGACTTTCCTGCTCCACTCCCATAGCTGGTTATCTCATCGATTAATTCAAAAGAACTCCTGCATTATACTCTGCTTTAGAGAGGCAGGTTAGCCCAGTGGTTGAAACTAGGGTTTATTTCCCTGCTCTGACAAGCTCTGAGCTGGGAGGGCTTCGGCCTGGGCCCTGAGGATTGATTTTTTTAAAAACTATATATTTTTTACAAATTGAGCACTGTGGATAGGGTGGCAGAAGTCTAAATTTTATATATAAAATGCAGTTCTATAAATTAGCTAACATTGTGTTTGCTTATCCTGCTACATGTCAGCATAGAATACATAATTTCCTGATAGTGAAATATTGATCATTGTGTTCTTTTGCTACGACTTAAAATGCAAGCATGAGAGTGGGTGATATTAAGCTGCAGGAAACGTAGCTGAAACTGGCTCAAACAGGTTCAAAGTGGTTGAACCAGTTACCAAACCATTGTTCTACTTAGTGCTGGAACCAGAATTTACATGGAGTTAGGAAATACTGATGATCCTGAACTGCTGGAACTGAACCAGTTATTTTATAACGGTTGACTCCCTGGTACAAATTCATGCATATAGCTTCTTAGGATATATTAACTGCTTTGACTCATAGGTCATGCAAACTTATTGCCTCATAACATTTTTACCATTTACAGACTTGTGTGGCTGTCTACATGCTTTAGTATCTCCCATGAGTATTTGTGTCTCCAGAAAATGTACATGAGAATTGTAACTTTGGATGATGAGACTATTGTCAGGTGCGTAGACGGGTGCAGAAAGCCGAAGACAGGATCAGTGCTGGGTAAGTTGTGGCAGGATCACAGTGCAGGTAAGTCAGTGCAGGATTACATCAAGAGGGTCAAGAATGAGGATCAGTACATGAACCAACCGGATGGAGCAAGCAAGTGGACAAACAGACAAAGCAAACAGATGGGCGAATGGAGCAGAACTGAGGTGGATGGACTGGGGCAGAACCGGAATGGACAAACTGGAAGAGAGCTGGAAATGATGGACTGGAACAGTCAAACTGGAACAGAGCTGCGACCAAGTGGACAGACTGGATCAACAGATGAGACAGGCAGACAAATGGACTTGAGATTGAAACAGAACTGGCACTGAGGAGGAGGAGTTCCCCCGGCCATCACATAAGAGACTCTGTAGCAGGGTGTGGTTGGACGCCAGCAAAAAAGCAGGTGCTAATAGCAGTGAAATGACCATGCCCAGCTCATGCTAAGGAAAGCACAGGCGCTGCATTGCAGAGGTCTGATTATTAGACACCACCTGAAAGGACTCTGAATTATATAAGGAAGTTAGTTCTTAGTTAAGGAAGAGATTGTGCGAAGGAAGGAGCTGAACTGGGAAGTTCCTGGAAAAGGAAAGGCACTTCAAAACCTGGAGAGGGCTGAGATAGCCCTGGAAGGAGGACAAAGTGAAACCCACAGAAATCAGTATATCTGGGTGAACTCTATCTGTTGTATAAAGATCCAGGAGGATCTAGTGAACTGTGTAAACCTCCTTCCATGTTTGTTGGGAGAAGACCCTAACTGGAGGACTGGGCTATCTGTAGGGGAGGAAAGGAGACGAGACAAAAACACCTGTGAGAGAGTGTAGTTCTGGAAACTTACCCTGGGTTGGGCTTAACCAGGCTTGTGAGGTTTTGGTGTGGCGGTAGCTGTGAGCTATATTATTCTCCAGAGACTTCGTTAAAGGGTTTTCCTCCAGGGAGGATCACCTCTGTGCTTCCACAGGCTCCTCGGGCCGTGGCATAGGGGATACATCAGATGTATGGCATGCTGCCATTATAGTGGCTGTTGAGTCCCACATTGGGAATGGAGTGTGGGGTGTGGGGGGGGTCAGAGCCAGTCCAAAGTTCATGGAAACATCAGGAAAATTACAATGAGCAAGACACAGGAACTAAGAGTCAACTGATGATTGTGGCTACTAGCTGGCATTACAGGCCAGTAGCCATTGCCAACCAGGAAGCTGAGGGTGTGGAGCAAGGCTGGAGAGGGGTGTGGGCTTGACCAGCACCAGAATTTTTTTTCTAGCCAATACTGGGTTCTGGACAGCGAGAACCAGTGTCACTACAGAGTCAGCCACCATGCCCAGGGCCCCAAGAGTGCTAGTTCAAGCCCAGATCCATATAATTATGGAGATGAAATCTGGCTTCCTTCCCTAGCATATCTGAGCACCTCATTTTCATTAATGTAATTCTGCTTGTAATTCCCCCTGGAAGGCATACAATTTAGGTGTGGGAAGTTCAGATTTCGATTCATCTATAACTTTCCATAATTGGCAGTTACTGATTCATCTGTACTGAACTGCAACTGTGGCAAACACACCCATTTTGGTTTGCCTTCAAATCTATAAATCATTAAAAAAAAAAAACCTGTCCATGGCATGCACATAATGGTTGATGGACAGTTCTGCGCGTACGCGACCTTGCATGTGCATGTGAAAAGACTGCACATGTGCAGAATGGTCCAGTGGCCATTTTGTGCAGCATAATAATGTGTTCATTTTTAAATTTTTCAAAAAAATATTTTAAAATTGATTTAAATATGGCTCCATATTTAAATCCAGAAATTAAAGATCCGAACCCACAGCGGGTCCAAATCTGCAGTTTTCTCCGGACACCCACCCCTAATAAAAGTACCGTGATCCCCATTTTACAGAGTAGGGACCTACAGCGCTTAGTATTGAATGCTGCACAGTAAGTCTCTGGTAGAGCTGGGAATCTGAACCCAGGTCTCGCATGTCCCAGGATAGTACCCCTATCACCCTGAAAGGTGGTTAAGCAGAAAATAGTTCTACCTGTTTACTCTATGTGGTGTATTTGTACAAAAACCATAGGCATCACGTTGAACTTTACTCATAAGCTGCTCTGTGGTTCATGGCTAAAGAAGTCTAATGTCTTTTTTTTCAAGCAGAAAATACAAATGGTGCTGTGGTTTTGTGGGTGACATTCTATCCTGCCATGCAATGTAGGAGTGGAGAGGGAGGAGGTGAAGACTGCCCTCTTTTAAGTCTTTGTAGGTCTCAGACCATCAGAGTATTAACGCTAACTCACCACAGCATCTCTCACCATCACCACAGCATAGACCACATGTTGCCTCACACCATATGAGTGGAGGCAAGATCACCATGGCTACTGAATGCTGTTAACTTTTCTAGTGCTTTGCAGCTGTAGGGATGCTATGATTTATAGGAACTGGTTGAATTTCTATGGTAAAAATTCATTGTTTCAGATTCCTCGTAAAAGGTAATCCCTTCACAATTCAGAAATGATGACATAATAATGTACGAGAAAAGCCTTATGCTGTGTATCTAACAACTATATAAACTGTGCCTACAGTATAGTCTGTCTGGACCAGGTGCAGGTTCATATACCAAGTGGTCTGTCTTTTGTTGTTTGCTCCCAGCTTTCGGTAGTCAGAGACTGCGTCCCTTGACATACTTTGCTAGTAACCATTGATGGACCAATCCTCCATAAATGTATCTAATCCTCTCATGAACCCAGTTATATATTATTAGACTTCACAAGATTTCAAGGCAATGAATCCCGCAGATTATTTCTGCATTGTTGTGGAAAAGTACTTCTTTTTGATTGTTTTAAACACACTATATGATTATGATAATTTTAATTGAATATCTCCTAATTCTGTTACTTTGAGAGTATTATTATAGCATTTTCTTAAAGCCCCTCTTCTTGCAACCATGTGATTGCTCAGTGCTTCCTGCCTCCCAGAACCAATCAGGGGAGCTCTGGAGGAGGGCACTGCAACCCTTTATACTGCAGGGCTGGGCTGCTTAACTCTGGTTCTGTGTTAGCTATTGTTCTGTCAGGGTGCATTTGCAGAATCTGCTGGTGCTTACACTAAAAATCCGCCCATATATATCCCTACCACTGTACCTTTCCAATCCTTATTCCTTACCCTTACTTATATATATAAGGGTCGTTTTCATTTTTGTTAATAATGAAATGTGGTTTTTCGTTATCGTTGTCGTTATCAGTACTGATTTCAAACGATGATTTTATTTTTGGTATCGTTATTTGTATACAGACAATATTTTGTTTTTATATACATATGTTTTATTTATATATGTTTTTATATTTATACTTTTACACAAAAACTAGATATTGTGTGTATACAAATACCAAAAACAAAATTTGTTTGAAATAGGTACTGATACTGATAATAACAAAATTGTGGTTTTTTTTATCATTGTCATTAACAAAAATGAAAACGACACATTTTAATAATGAAAATGATAATGAAAAATGACATGGGGCCCCGGTGCACAACCCTAGCCCCCACCCACTCCAAAAAATTCCTGGCAGCATTCAGGCCACTTGCCAAGAACCCAGCCAAGAAAGAAGTTTTCAGAGTGGGTGGGGGTGGGTGGAGTGCCGACCCCACCTCCATCCATTCAGTGTTTTCAAATGGG
This sequence comes from Sphenodon punctatus, assembly GCA_003113815.1. Taxonomy (NCBI): domain Eukaryota; kingdom Metazoa; phylum Chordata; class Lepidosauria; order Sphenodontia; family Sphenodontidae; genus Sphenodon; species Sphenodon punctatus. Next base: position 262,926 of record QEPC01012103.1, on the reverse strand, counting down.
AAAGGCGATGGGGAGGGGTTCGTGGCTGCCGAGTGGCTCTGCTGCAGAGCACCCACTCAGCTGGAGTGCATAGGGAGCGATTCAAACAGGCAGCTCCCAGAATGACTGTTGAGGCCATGCAGAAAGCCACCACACACTCCCCTCACCATGGACTGGCTGCAGAAATGCATCACATGGGCACACATCCCCCCCCCCCCCAAACCAGGGCCAGGAGCACCCCTGCTGCCACAATACCCATAAAAGGAGACAGAGACTTGCTTGGGATAAAAGAGGTCTCAGCAGCCACCATTAACCCCATCTTGCCCAGGAGTTAGTGCAGCCCCTGCCAGTCCTGGCCAACCACAGAGGTGCATACCAGGCAGGGGACACAGGAATTGTAACATGCCACTCTCAGAACGTGGACAGCAGGGAGCAAAGTGCACAATAAGCTGAATGCTGATCATGAGATGGGGAAGGAAATTGCAGCAAAGTCCAAGCAGGCAATCTGGCTAAATGGTCATGGGTCTGCTCTGGCCTTTGGGGCCATGAGCCTCTATGGTACTGCTCAAGCTGTCTGCTGATGTCACTGGCTGCCCTCATTCGTATGGGCAGGGCATGGCTGTCGCGTTGCCATGTGCCTATTTGGCTTGCCCCGCATGGAGCACTCCAGTTTCCCGGCAGTGCTCCGAGCATGGCAGAGAGTGGGGCTCCATGGCTCATGGGAGCATGCATTCCCCCACTCCACCTTCAGATGGGCAGTCAGATCTGTGGCTTCTGGGTGGCCATGCAGGGGAGCATCTCATCTAAAAACACCCACTCCTTTCCTGGTGGGGCTGCTGCTGCTCCTGGAGGAAGGGTGTGGGGAGACTCCTGGGAGCTAGAGCAGCCCTGGCTTCATTGGTAAGCCCTGCCCCCACTCTGGATACCACACCACCTTGCCCTTGTGGGGGGCATAAGCCTAGGCCCACCACAGCACTGTGGGCCACTCCACTCACACCACTGAGGGAATATAATGGGTATTAATGTAATATTAATACATTTTAAAATTTTAACATGATTTTTCATGCCAATCTCCTGGTTCCTTTTGAGTGATTTGATTCTTGTGTTTTTAAATACATGGTTTGTGGTGCTAATTCTCCCAAAGAAGGCACCATTTTATGTCACTTTTCATATGCGTGCCTTCTTCATCTCCAAGCCTCAGCTGTATACATCTTTCTAGATTTCTTGCCTCAGCTGTATACATCTTTCTAGATTCCTTTCCCACCATATTTATTTCTTCCTACCGCTGTCTCTCTCCAGCAACTGAAGTCAGAAGAAGGTCAGCTTCTACTGTAAGCATTTATGCTATGAAAAATCCTCTTTATTCATTTAAAAACATTTCTGTATGTTTCTAACCTCCCAGCAACCCCTCAAAAGTACTAAAAAAAATCCCTTCTCAGCAGGAAGTTGTTTGGTTGAGTGTTTTTCAGCCAACCTACATTACAGATAAGATGAACAGGGAGAAGTAGACAGGAACAGGGAGCGCAGGCATCTTTCAGCACCCATGACTTCATCAGTGTTCAACTACCTTCTTTATAAATTCGGGGAGAAGTTAGTGCAAATTTAAATTCAAATTTGGTGTAAGCAAGAACAACTTGGTGGAATTCAGTGGATAAGCACTAAGCAGAGAATTTGCTAAGCAGGGGGTGGTCTGTGGCTCAGTTGGTAGAACACATGCTTGTTGGTGCATCCTGAATGAGACAAGGGGTGATTTCAGACGTGACGTGGTGAAATTCACCACAGTGAATCCCACCCCAGGGTGAATGCCCCCACTGCGGGCCGTGGTGAGATGTGCGGCCCCAACAGACGTGACAGGGGTGGCACCACCGCCCGGGGTCAACCTGAATGAACACAGACAGGGGGAACCCAACAGACGTGCCGTAGTGGGGAGAACCATGGTGGGAGACCCACAAGTCTTACGGGAAAGCAAACATGTCCGCCTGAGGGCAAACGAAGTTGTGGAAGGACCCGCCCACAGAAGGGAAACACGAAGGGAGGGGTGGAGGGAACAGCAGCACGAGAAGTGCTTGCTAACAGCGGCCGCACGGAAGGCATGCGCGCTTCAAAACGAGGAGCGCACACACACAAATGGAGCAGAACACCCACACAACAATGGGGAGGCAAGCAGGGGGCCGGGGGAGGCACACACCAGGGGGGGACAGGGAACCGAATGGCAGGTCCGATGCATGGGAGGAGGGGTGGTGGTGAGGGGCAGGCACGGCCAGCCCAGCAGAAGGGGGAGGGGGCAGGAGCCCAGAGGGGAAGGGGGACCCTGCACCCCAAGGAGACACGAGACAGCACAAAGCACAGGGAGGCGCAATGGGAGTTTATTGAGGACACAGGTGCCACCAACCAAGCACAAAGGCATACAGAGTGGGAGCACCAGGGGTCAGAGCACGAGAGCAGGGGGAGCAGCAGGGGGGCATAGGGCCCAGTCCCGGAGGGTGGGTACCAGCACAAGGGGCCACCTCGGAGGCCACACGGAGGGGCTGGGGCAGCGGTAGTGGGTCCCAGGCGAGGGTGCGACAGGCAGGTGGCTGGAGGCGGCCCAAGGGGTCCAGCAGTCCCAAGGAGGCAGCCGGCTGTCAAGGGCCTGGAGCACCCTAGACCCAGCTGCTGGGGCTCCCATCGGGTGGAGGGGGGGGCAACGAGAGCAGGTGCACATAGCGGGGCCATTGCCACAGTCCCCGGCAGAAGCCGCACCCGGTCATGTAGAAGCAAATCAGGTAGAAGGCCTCGAAGGGATCCGCACAGCTCATCCCAACTTGCACATCAGAGCGCCTGCGACAGGGCAGCCAGCTCTGGCCCAGAGGGGGGGGCATGCCATAATCAGGCGCAGGAGGCCAGGGCAGGTGGGACAGCTCCAGAAGACAGTAGTAGCCAGCCCCACAGGAGCGCGGGTATCCACTGGCACCCTGCACACTGATGAAGAAGGACATGGCCACGGCAGGGTCACCCTCGCACAGGCAGGTCGCATATCCCGGGAAGGCGCACACACACACTGTGCAGAGGCTGTCTCGGCGGGACTCCATGCCATAAGGCCCCCCAGCGTGTCAGGTAAGCGCCCCTCAGGGAAGCGGGAGAGCCCCAGCTCCTCACTGTGCAAACGACACTCACCAGCGGTCGCGACATAACCAAAATGCAGCATACCATAGCTCAGGCACCTATAGGCATCTGGCCGGGTGGACACGGAGTGCAGGCAGTGCTGAATGATGGGCAAACGCCATAGGTCGCACAGGGCCATGCTCTTGCGGGCAGTCCAGGCTCGGGAAGAACCCCTGGAGCCTCCGACCGGGGCCTCGTGCAGGGAAGCTGCTGCCATGGTACAGCTCCAGGAGGGTCTGAGCCGAGGCAGGCATGGGGGCAGCATAGGATGCGGAGCCGGGGACCTGCACAGGCAGACGGGCTGCCAAGGCTGACAGATAACACCAGGATGGGAACAAAGGGACCCCTATGGAGGGATGCAAAGGGAGTGGGCAGCACACAGCTGCCGGCAAGCAAGGCCGGACAGGCCCACGCATACACACCTGCTAGAGGAGATAGGAACGACAGCACGCGTGTGCACACATGGAGGAGCACAGGCTCGGGGGCAGAGGCCCCGTCCTGTGGGGCCTCGGAGGGGTCCCCTGGTGTCGAACCATGGCCAGGACCCCGGGGTGGTGCTCATGACCACCCCAATCACGGAGCGGGATGTGTGTGAGGCTGAGCAGGGGGAGTGTTCCGGATGGAAAGAACTCACACCGAAACAGGTAGGTGGGTGCAACTACATTTACTGTGCTCCCCTGGTCCCCCCTGACCCCGTTACACCCGTGTGCCCACGTGCCCCTATCCCCTCCCACCCGCACAGCTGTTGCTGCC
>QEPC01012103.1:236414-249960 GCA_003113815.1 Sphenodon punctatus | reverse complement strand
GAACCCTCTCACGACCTCCCCCAAGGGCTGCATATATACATTAAATGATAAAGGAGACAGAATGGAACCCTATGGAATGCCACAGTACAAGGCATAGAGGCAAGATGTTTCAGCTCCCAGCACCACCCAGATGCCGAAAGCATTCCTTTTCTTTCTTATTTTCCGTGTCATTCGGGCCGGGTATGGGGTCGGTGAATAGGAGGGTGAAAATATCTATGTATTCATCCCTTCAAATTCTTTCCCTTATGGGCTGGAGGAGGTGGGGCCTTATGGGGGCTGAAACATCTGCGTAGCCAACCCTGAGGGGGAAGGGCAGTCTCTGGCCTCTAGTAAGTGCCCTGGGGGTGCTCTGGGGTTGTGTTCATACCTGGATGGCCTGGGCCCCGTATGGACCTGGTCCACTTATTGCTGAGGGAGGTGGGCCATACTGGCCCAAGGCAAGTACCCATGCCCCATTCCACCATAGGCATGGGGTCTCGTCCTTCCCCACTGTAGACTGATTAAGCCCGGTTATCGGGGGCCTGGCTCTGGCTGCCATACTGGTTGCCGGCATCCAGGTGGCCAGTATAACCCGGCCACTGTCCCTGTACCATCCCTTGTGGGGCCCCCGGGCTCCCCACCCCATCCCCCCAGCACCTGCCCCTGGGACCTTGTACTATGGTGCCTGACTGTACCCTGCCAGGTATTTGCCCCAACTGCGGATCCCACATACTTCTGATGTTGCTGCTTGGGCTCCTGCATGTGGAGTATGGTATTGGCGGGGTATGGTATTCCTGGGTCATAGCTTGTGGTCCCCTCTCAAGCACCACGATCCTGTGAAATGCCTCCTGGACTCCCGGTGCCTATAGGTCATTGCCTTGTTCTGTCATTCTTCGCTCTGGCTCCTCGTCCCTGGGGAAGGACCCCTCCCTGACCCATTCCTCCATACGGAGGGGGGGCATGGGAGGGCAAGGCCTGCAGAGGATTGGGCTCCCTGGGGGGGAGGAGCCACAAAGGTGTGGGGGCCCCCCCCATGGTAGGGGCCATGTGCTGTGCCCTGGCCCGCTGGGGAGTGGGGGCGGTGATGTCCGTCCCTGCACGTGCCATCCCTTTTTCATCTGCCCTGTACCTTGTTGGAGAAACCACCACCTTCCCACCCCTCCACAGGGGTGGGGTGGGGGTTCAGCTCCAGTTGGGGGGTTGGTAACTGGTCCTGGGGGTGGGGGGTACCCATGGAATTGCCCCACCTGAATATCTAGGCCTCTCTGCTGGGCAAGCCCTGAGGCCAAAGGCAGCTGGGTGCCATCTCCCCATGGGAGCTCAGAGGCAGCCCCGACTGCTACTCCTACTGCCATGGATATCCCAGTGTAGGCTGCTGTCCACGTAGAGCCTTGGGGCCCTGTGCCCATAGACAGGGCTGTCGTCCTGCTGGCAAGAGGAGCCAGAGTCAAAGGCCAGCTCCCAGGGACAGGGGTGGGGAGGTGGGGCAAGTCCTGGATTTCCCATGCCCATCTGGGCCAAGAATGAGGGTGGGAGGTGGCTGGCCCGAGACGCGGCCATGTGCCGCATCAGGGCCTCGCACCCAGTCAATCGATTCTGCTTTGCCCAAAGGACTGCCTGCGGCAAGCCCCCTGCTAAGGGGGGGGGCGTGACCCTCGACAGTTCCACGTGGCTCACCTGGTACCTGGGGGGGGTACTGGTGTCACCGGCCCGCTCGGGGGCTCCGCTGCGGGCTCTGTAGCTGGGCCTGCTTGCCGAGGACGGGAGCCCTTCCTGCTCTTGGCCTTCACCTTTCCCATCTTGAGGAAAGGACAGGTTGCGGATCCCCAGCATTCGAAGGAGCAGCTTGCTCTTTCAGTCTCCAAGCTGCGAATGAGGCTTGGACGGGGCATGACGGGCGAAGAGGCTCCACTGCTCAATGGGGAGGGGCCTCGGAGCCCGCACTCTTCCCATTAGTGCAAGCCCCGTTGTCAGGGTGACGCTGGCCAGGGTGCGCTTTTTCCCGCCGCAGTCTGGCTGCTCCCCAGCAATTCTCCCTGCTGCAGCAAACTGCTGCAGCAGGCAGCACAGCCATCTTCTCCTTGCCCCATTCGCTCATGGAAGCGCATCAAGAAGCCCTGGTGGCTGCCATTACTGTCAGGCCAAAGGCCTTTTGCATGTTTAAGGTCCCAAGTTCAATCCCTGGCATCTCCAATTCAGTATCTCAGGTAGCACGCTTGGGTGAGGCCTCTGCTGGGGATCCTGGAGAGCTGGATTTGAAACCCTGCTGCCGTGTCAGGTTGTGACAATAATGGGCTAAGATGGGCCATTGGTCTGACTCAGGCAGCTTCTTATATTCTTAATTTGGCATGAATTTTGCAAACCATGATGCACAACTATTTCTATTAAGCTTCAGATTAGTTTCTGAAATTTGGGATACTTTTCTAGACTCTGAAGTCTTTGAGGTTTTGTGTCATTAGTGGGAAGCTACATATAAAAGACCGTATAAACAGTAATGTAATTAAAAACGTTTGTGAGCTTCACTGAGGTACTTCACTTTGAAGTACATGAATCAGATCAGCTTGAAGAAGGTTAAGAAGTGACTCCTTCTCCTTCTCTCTCCTGCTTTCCCAGGTGAACATAAAAAGGGTAGGGTCACACAGTTATGGGCAATGCTAAATAGGAGTAAATGTGTCCGTTGCGGGACTGCAAAAGCAGTTGTAACTGTAGCATACATTTTCCCCATCTCCACACCATTTCTCTTCCTCCAACTACCTCATCATTCATGTCTTAGAGGTGCCTTCTCTAGGGCTTAGTTCATTCTTCTATAGCAGCTCAGACTGTGACATCACTTGAAAGAGACTCACTGCGGCTGTATTCAGCCTTTCCAAAGTGGACCTGAAAGTTTTTATAGACTGACCTCTTGGTCTCTGTGCTTCATGCATTACTGAGGTGAGACACTGCCAGAATTATGTGATTTAAGGTGTCAGTGAACCATGATGAAAGTGAAAAGCTCATTCTTTTTTTACTGTAAAAATTGCTAGACTATTGCAGTTGGCTGTGACTATAATCATGGAGTATTACATAATATAAAAAGCAGCAGCCTGGCAGGTTCAGGAGCAATGGCTTCATTCTGACTAAGGCTGGTGCTTCCAATGCTTCCCCTACTACACCATGGGGCAGGGGCGGATTGGCCATTGAATGCACCAGGAGGATTCCCGGTGGGCCGGCTAGGCCGGTCACGCTGTCTTTTTAAAAATAATTCTTAACACACACACACAAAAAAAATTTGTTAGTCCTGACCCCTGTCGGGTTGGGTTGGGGGGTGGGAGGGCTTATCTGACTCTCCCTCCTAGTAGCACTGCAGCAGCGGGGACAGCGATCGCTGGGAGATAAGGCTGTTTGTTTACAAACAGCTCCTGCCCATGTGCTGATCAGAAGGTTGCTACCTTGTAAAGAAGGTTCTTCGAGATGGCTCCCAACATTCTCACAACTGGGTTGTGCGCGCAGGAGCCAGTCACGACTCACTCCACTGGACTCTCGTGGAGAGCGCAGCAGAGCAGCGGCAGACACCGTCACAGGCGACTTGCGGGGCAGCAGGTGGGGCCTGCCGGGGGGGCTGGGGCCTGCTTGGGAGGGGCCGGCTGGGTTCTCTTTTGGGGCCTCTTTTGGGCGGGGGTGTGTGGCAGCCTGGGCTGATGGGGCCAGGGGCTGGTGGGGCATGGGCTGGTGGGGCCGGCCTGGGGGGGCTTGTGGGGGGCCTGGGCTGGCTTGGAGGGCCTGGGCCGGCCTGGGGGGCCTGGCTTGGGGGCCTGGGCCAGCCTGTGGGGCCTGGCTTGTGGGACATGGGCCAGCCTGGGAGGGCTTGGCTTGTGGGGGGCCTGGGCCGGCCTGTGGGGCCTGGCTTGAGGGCCTGGGCCGGCCTGTGGGGCCTGGCTTGTGGGACATGGGCCAGCCTGGGAGGGCTTGGGGGGCCTGGCTTGGGGGACATGGGCCGGCCTGGGGGAGGCTTGGGGGGCCTGGCTTGGGGGGCCTGGGCTGGCCTGGGGGCTTGTGGGGGCCTGGATGCACTCAGGATTAGCTTATTTAATAATGTAGATATTGGAAGTCTGGTATCAATTCTCCCCTTAGTCTTCTCTTTGCTAAGCTAAACCTGAGTGGTAGGAATGTTGTGTGAGAAGGCAGCTGTGCATTCTCAGAAAGGGTGCATTCCTTCAAGGCTGTTCCTTAATTGTGTGTTCCAGTGCAGCATTACTACAGATGCAAGGAATGGTGCCTTAATATTCAATAATGTAGATATTGGAAGTCTGGTATCCAGGGGCGTAGCTAGGTTGGAATGGGCCCAGAGACAAGAAATGGACTCCCCCCCCCCCATCACCATAGACTTCCCTGCCCCTCTCCCTCCCCTCTTTCCTCCCCTCAATGTCCTTATTGCATAAAAAACTGTCAACAAACGTACTTATTAAATTAAAACATGTACTCAGCTACTGCAATGGCCTCTTCCTTGCTTTTAGCTATGGAAACACAGAAATAGTAACATATGGCCTCCCCCTGAGCCCCTCCTGATTTCTCAGCCCCCTCCCCCCAGAGAACCCCCTCCTGTTCCCCCAGCTCCGTCCCCCCACAGACCCTCCCTCCTGTTCCCTCCCCCGAGTCCCCTCCTGCTCCCTCCTCCCACAGAGCCCCCCTCCTGCTCGTTCAGCCCCCTCTCACCACACAGCCCCCTCCCCCCACAGACAGGGCCAGATTTAGGAATGTTTCACCCCAAGGCCCTTCTCAGGCTGCTGCCCCCCCCACAAGCAAAGCCCCGCCCCCCCACTGTGCAAAACAGACAAGCAGGTGTACAAAATATGCAAGATATACAGAGCTGAATAGACACAGCATAAGCCAACGCACCAGGCGAACATTCCAGGACCTTCAGTATGACCTTCAGAAATTGATTTCAAAACTTATGAGATCAGAGATGGGGATGGGGCAACTACAAGGATGTACCAGAATCCAAGAAGTCTGTCTCCACCAAGTTTAGGAGCTTGCGGTTTCTGCTCTAGCAGTGCAAACACCTGTGACCTTCTTCACCTGCTCATGCCCCTCCTCTCAAACACCCTGGCCTGGAAGAAGATCAGTGGGGAACTAGCCCTCATACTCCACACTAGGGTTGCCACCTTTTGCCATTTGACCCCAAGACTCCTATAGGCCAAATGCGAGTCTCAGGATCAGATTGCAAAAGATGGCAACTAGGGTTGTCACTTACGCAAATATTTAAGGAATGCTTATGAAAAATACATGTTGCAGGGCCTGCATTGATGACTAAGGTGCAAATGCAGGTCCTACAACATGTATTTTTCATAAGTGTTCCTTACACATTTGCATAGGTGACAACCCTACTCCCACCCCCTTGCAAATTGCCTATAACATCCCTCCCCCAGGTTCTCTTGTTTTCTACTCCCCACCCCGAAGAGCAGTACGATTCCTCCCCCCAAATCGCAGCATTTGAGGACATGCATGAATAGAATGCCACAAACAAATCTCTAACCCCAAGGATGCCTCAATGTTCAAAAATCATGAGCTGGGCCCTAAAAATCATGAAACATAAATAAAAAGAACCCAAATGTTTCTAGGCTTGGTACTCTCCCATTTGTGAGAATGGGAGGAGCCACTCGAAGAAGAACAGAAGGTTGCTGCCTTGTAAACAAGGTTCTTCGAGATGGCGCCGAACATTCTCACAAATGCCCCCCCTTTGGAAGGAACTGTTGGGTATCTATGAGTGGGAAGGAGGTGCTTTATATACGGGTGGGGGGCTCGAGACTGTTGCGGGGTGATTTTTTTAAACTAGTGAGCTTGATATATACTGGTAGAGAAGGGCGCGCAAGTGCAAACCCATTTGTGAGAATGTTCGGAGCCATCTCGCTGAACCTTCTTTACAAGGCAGCAACCTTCTGCTGCAAGGCACTGCGGCAGGGGTTTGGTTTTTTTTTTAAAAAAAAGCTTCGGAGTTCTCTCCGGAGCAGCCTGCAAGTAGTCAGGGAGGGAGCACGCAGCCGAAGAACGGCTTCGCACAGTGAGTGTAGGGATGCTTCCCAGGCTGTGGGAAGAACATCAGCCGGCAGGGGGTCCCAGCTGAGCCGCAACTTTGCGGGTTTTTTTTTTTTTTTTAAATGGGACAGGCGGCTGCGCAGCGCCGCAGTGGGTTTAGCTGCCATAGGGATGGGCCCCCAGCCACGGTGGGCCCTGGGGCCAAATTTCCTGCCTGCCCCAAGCCATGCCCCCAAGCCACGCCCCCTTGTCCCGTTTCCGGCGCCCCGGCGGCTTTGCCGCCGGCACAGGGCCACTAACACTATATTTTCCCAGGCCACTTTGATTTCCCAATCCGCCCCTGCCATGGGGTCCAGAGGCAGCTCGCCCATCACCCTGCCCTGTCCTAAATCTAGTCCTTCATACCATTTCTGTCCTGAAGCTAAATGAGCAGATGTAGCTGTCCTGCCATTCCAGCAGCTTACATGAAAAAGACGGATGCATAAGTGGTGCATATGTTGTCCTGTATACTAGCTCATGGGTAAAATTATTTTCAGATTGTTGTTTTTCACAGTTAAGCAGGATATTAGAGTGCTAGATTTCTATGATTTACAGTGGGACTTTTTATCTTAAAGGCCATGCTATTTCTGTAAAGCATGATACATTTCCTTTGGGGAAGATTAAAAATAATTCATTTAAATTCGGCTACGTTGGGACTTCTGAGACAAATGGGAAAACTCCCTTCAGATCTTGACAGTTGCAGGAAACCTGTTCTGCAAAAGACTCAATTGAAAATGCCTTAAAGGAGGTAGGGAAAGATAAACATTGTTTGGGAGTCCACTCGTAAAAATCCTATAGGCTAAAAATGGCTTGTTTGCGTGCAGGTGCAAAGTAGTTTTGGGCTGAGTTGCTGTAATGTTACAGAACTTTCGGTGAAAACAGACATGGCAGTGGCAAGGTGCCTCCCAGGGCCACCCCGGGGTGAACCACTACAGTCACTACTCCTCAGGTTGGCGGGGAGGGCTGTTCACACAAGCAGCCCTCCCCCTGTAACCCAGGTATGGGACTGTTGGCACAGGTCCCTCCATGCCCAGGCCAGCCTGAGGAGCTGTCCACATGGGACATAACTCCTGAGACAATGCTGCTCAACAGGATCAGGCTCACATGGAGAACTACTGTAAAACAGCTGATTGGGGGGGCTAGAGGCACAGCCTCGCCCAGCTGGAAGTGCCCAACAAATAGCTGATGGGGAACATGTTTCTGGGCTCCCCCATCAGCTGTTTGGTGGGGCCTGGAGGAGCATGTGTACCCTGACCCCATTGAATAGCTGATGGGGGGTGGACCTGGATGAATGCATGTACCCTGGCCCCACTGCAGTGGGGCCAGGGTATGTGTGCTCCTTCGGGCCTTCCCATCAGCTGTTCGGCGGGCTGGCTGAACACACTCCTCCAGGCCCCCATCAGCTGCTCAGTGGAGTTAGGGTGCAACACACTTCTCCAGGCCCCTCATCAGGGCGGGCCCCCCGATCAGCTGTTTAGTGGGGCTGGGATGCACACAGCCCCCCCCAATCAGCTGTTTGGTGGGCTGACTGAGCATGCTTCTCGAGATCCCCCCAATCAGCTGTTCAGCAGGGCCAGGGTGAATGGAGGGGCCCAATCCTCTGACTTTGTCTCAGGGTGGGGCTTGGTGGGCACAAAACAAAATAGGAGGGAGACCATTAACCTGCTTTTACCCTGGTGGCCAGGCCTTAGTCTGGGTTGTGTCTCTGACCTCCACCGCCCGACACATCCCATACCAGCTCACAACCCACTCTGGGGTGGTAGCTAGTGAACATCTGGCAGTGCCAGACTCGATGTGCAGGTGAGTCCGGGGTAAAGCGGGCTAATGTCACATCTGTTCTCACCCGCTGAGAAGGAATTCGACCCCTTTGTGGGAGGGATAGTTTACCTTTGGTTGCAGAACATTCAGCATTGTTTCAACTGCTCTGAGGGAAGGGGAAAGAGAAAGGGGTTATAGGTAGATAGATGATGGCACTATTGGTATGGGAAAGAATTCTTAGCCAAGAACAGCATAATAAATAAATAAATACATACATACATAGAAAGTTAAGTGACAAACATGCTGCATGAAGAGCTGAGATAGCAGCTGCTGCTGAGTAAATGTGAATTGCCGACATGGGAAATGTATAGCAAAGTAAACACTGGGCAGCACAGAGACTCAGGTTTCATGGTTTATCATGTATGTATGTGGCGGCCAGTTTTGCCTTTTGTAAGTTGTCACTTTCCCACTATTACAGACTATTTCAAATTACACATTTTGCATCACTGGCCAAATCTCTAGCTCACAAGGATACTGTTAATCTTCGTATGATCAAGTAAGTAAAACAAATATGAATCTGGCACGATACATGTGACTAGTGAACATACAATATATGCTCAGTAGACGACCTAAAGCTGCACAAAGTTGTTGGATAACATGTGCATGGCAGGCTGGAGAAAATCAAAGCTAAGGTTGTGGTTTGAACCAAAGAAAGGAACCATGTAAAAGCCACAAGAATTGCTCTGTGCTTAAATAGGTTTTGTGGTTTCATAGACTGTATGCTTTTACATTAATACATAGCTTCTATATGTGATAATGCAAAACCTGGGAGAAAATTTGAACTGCATTAAGTGCCTCTGAACACATGGCAGCTTAGCCACAGGAATTTCAAAGCTCAGAACAATAAGACCAGTGTGCAACTACTGTAGGACGCCACTTGCCATCTCAGAATGGCATTAAATGCTTTTGTTTGTCATTGTAGAATTTCATTTTATGTTCCATTTCATCTAAAAACAGAAAAGCAACACTGACATCTGTAAAATCTTCCTGAAGGTAACACGCATACATATCCTATTCCTTCTCCTCTGGGCATACATTCATTTCTCAAACTCAAACTTGTTGTATAGAGGTTTTTTGGTTTTTTGTAATGACCTTCAAACCTATTACTTTATAAAATGTATTTTAAATTATTTTTTCTGTGGAAATTACATCTGACAATGAGGAATTAATGGTACATATCTACAACTGTTTGTCATTTTTTGCAATGGACATCAGTACAAAACAACAACAAACTATTGGGGATGCCTAAAAAGAATTACAGTACAGCACTTGGGGATTCATGCATACAAACCAGGGACAGATAGAGTTTCTCAGAACAGCTGGGATTTAATTTTCAATTAATGAACAAAAAACAACCAGTGCTTTTAGTGGGTGAATTTAGCAGCATGTGTTTTGAAGTAGCTTGCATCAGCTTAAAGGAATGACCTCTGCAATTTTTAAAATAATGTATCATTGCAGAATGTTAGATATGACAATGTGTAACAGAGCCATAGATTAAAAGTGGAATCAGAACAGTCAGAGAAATAAGTTCACCAGAACATAGCAGCTTCCCAATATTCAGCTAAGCTGTCAGAAGTATTAAGGGTCATGGTAAAACTTTAAACCTGAGCTTGCTTCTCTCTGTTCTGGTTTTATTAAATGAGTGACTAGGAGGACTAAGCTAGTGGATTTAAGTGAAAACTTATATATGTGGATAATTTGGCTCTGTTGGCTGAAAACAATAATGACTTATCATGTGTGATGTCCAAGGGGATGTCTTTGTTTTGATTCCCATAGTTTAAAAGTAAAAGCAAAGAAGGTAGAAGTTATACAAGTATGGTGAAGAGAGAGACTGGTGGTTGAAGTTGTGGGAGAGAAGTTTAACTAGAAATTAACTGTGGGGAGAAAAGAGGAGTTGAAAAGAAGAAATTGGAGTGCATGGGCTTGGGCAGTTGTGAAGAGAGGGATCAGGAGTTGCACTATGGTCTACAACATGTATTGCAGCAACATACCCTTACAGGCAGATTCTTGCTAACTCTCATTGTTTTATTATGGTTTTTGTGAAAGCTGGTGTCTTTTCTTAGACTTAGTAGGGAGCATGTCAGCTTTCATCTAAACAAAGTGAGTTTCTAGATACCATGAACGCAGATTGAGATGTCACTTTACTGACCCCTTGGATTCTTGCTGTGGAGCACTCAAGCAAGCAGTGCTCCACTTGATTGTGGAAGGAATGAAAGACTGACNGGCCCCCCGATCAGCTGTTTAGTGGGGCTGGGATGCACACAGCCCCCCCCAATCAGCTGTTTGGTGGGCTGACTGAGCATGCTTCTCGAGATCCCCCCAATCAGCTGTTCAGCAGGGCCAGGGTGAATGGAGGGGCCCAATCCTCTGACTTTGTCTCAGGGTGGGGCTTGGTGGGCACAAAACAAAATAGGAGGGAGACCATTAACCTGCTTTTACCCTGGTGGCCAGGCCTTAGTCTGGGTTGTGTCTCTGACCTCCACCGCCCGACACATCCCATACCAGCTCACAACCCACTCTGGGGTGGTAGCTAGTGAACATCTGGCAGTGCCAGACTCGATGTGCAGGTGAGTCCGGGGTAAAGCGGGCTAATGTCACATCTGTTCTCACCCGCTGAGAAGGAATTCGACCCCTTTGTGGGAGGGATAGTTTACCTTTGGTTGCAGAACATTCAGCATTGTTTCAACTGCTCTGAGGGAACGGGAAAGAGAAAGGGGTTATAGGTAGATAGATGATGGCACTATTGGTATGGGAAAGAATTCTTAGCCAAGAACAGCATAATAAATAAATAAATACATACATACATAGAAAGTTAAGTGACAAACATGCTGCATGAAGAGCTGAGATAGCAGCTGCTGCTGAGTAAATGTGAATTGCCGACATGGGAAATGTATAGCAAAGTAAACACTGGGCAGCACAGAGACTCAGGTTTCATGGTTTATCATGTATGTATGTGGCGGCCAGTTTTGCCTTTTGTAAGTTGTCACTTTCCCACTATTACAGACTATTTCAAATTACACATTTTGCATCACTGGCCAAATCTCTAGCTCACAAGGATACTGTTAATCTTCGTATGATCAAGTAAGTAAAACAAATATGAATCTGGCACGATACATGTGACTAGTGAACATAAAATATATGCTCAGTAGACGACCTAAAGCTGCACAAAGTTGTTGGATAACATGTGCATGGCAGGCTGGAGAAAATCAAAGCTAAGGTTGTGGTTTGAACCAAAGAAAGGAACCATGTAAAAGCCACAAGAATTGCTCTGTGCTTAAATAGGTTTTGTGGTTTCATAGACTGTATGCTTTTACATTAATACATAGCTTCTATATGTGATAATGCAAAACCTGGGAGAAAATTTGAACTGCATTAAGTGCCTCTGAACACATGGCAGCTTAGCCACAGGAATTTCAAAGCTCAGAACAATAAGACCAGTGTGCAACTACTGTAGGACGCCACTTGCCATCTCAGAATGGCATTAAATGCTTTTGTTTGTCATTGTAGAATTTCATTTTATGTTCCATTTCATCTAAAAACAGAAAAGCAACACTGACATCTGTAAAATCTTCCTGAAGGTAACACGCATACATATCCTATTCCTTCTCCTCTGGGCATACATTCATTTCTCAAACTCAAACTTGTTGTATAGAGGTTTTTTGGTTTTTTGTAATGACCTTCAAACCTATTACTTTATAAAATGTATTTTAAATTATTTTTTCTGTGGAAATTACATCTGACAATGAGGAATTAATGGTACATATCTACAACTGTTTGTCATTTTTTGCAATGGACATCAGTACAAAACAACAACAAACTATTGGGGATGCCTAAAAAGAATTACAGTACAGCACTTGGGGATTCATGCATACAAAACAGGGACAGATAGAGTTTCTCAGAACAGCTGGGATTTAATTTTCAATTAATGAACAAAAAACAACCAGTGCTTTTAGTGGGTGAATTTAGCAGCATGTGTTTTGAAGTAGCTTGCATCAGCTTAAAGGAATGACCTCTGCAATTTTTAAAATAATGTATCATTGCAGAATGTTAGATATGACAATGTGTAACAGAGCCATAGATTAAAAGTGGAATCAGAACAGTCAGAGAAATAAGTTCACCAGAACATAGCAGCTTCCCAATATTCAGCTAAGCTGTCAGAAGTATTAAGGGTCATGGTAAAACTTTAAACCTGAGCTTGCTTCTCTCTGTTCTGGTTTTATTAAATGAGTGACTAGGAGGACTAAGCTAGTGGATTTAAGTGAAAACTTATATATGTGGATAATTTGGCTCTGTTGGCTTAAAACAATAATGACTTATCATGTGTGATGTCCAAGGGGATGTCTTTGTTTTGATTCCCATAGTTTAAAAGTAAAAGCAAAGAAGGTAGAAGTTATACAAGTATGGTGAAGAGAGAGACTGGTGGTTGAAGTTGTGGGAGAGAAGTTTAACTAGAAATTAACTGTGGGGAGAAAAGAGGAGTTGAAAAGAAGAAATTGGAGTGCATGGGCTTGGGCAGTTGTGAAGAGAGGGATCAGGAGTTGCACTATGGTCTACAACATGTATTGCAGCAACATACCCTTACAGGCAGATTCTTGCTAACTCTCATTGTTTTATTATGGTTTTTGTGAAAGCTGGTGTCTTTTCTTAGACTTAGTAGGGAGCATGTCAGCTTTCATCTAAACAAAGTGAGTTTCTAGATACCATGAACGCAGATTGAGATGTCACTTTACTGACCCCTTGGATTCTTGCTGTGGAGCACTCAAGCAAGCAGTGCTCCACTTGATTGTGGAAGGAATGAAAGACTGACTGGGAGTGTTCAAGATTGCTGGAACATGCTGGTTTTTTATTTATGTATTCATAATTATATGCTGCCTTTCCCATTAAGGAACAGGGTGGCTCACAACCAATGAAAAAAACTAAAAAATTCTCTTAAACACCTTCCCCCCAACCCTTTCCCTAACTCCCCCATCCCATCCTATCCCTGCCTGCAAAATGCAGGGTCAAACACAAAGGTCTTACGTTGTTTCCAGAAGATGAACAGGCTTGGGTTTAGACAAGTCTCCAAGGGGGGGAGGGAGTTCCATAACTGTGAGACAGCCACTGAGAATGCCTCTCTGAGTGCCCTTGTTGTAGAAACTTCATAGACAGATAGTATCTGCAACAGGGTACTCCCAGCTGACTAGGGGTGTGCACCAGGCCCTCATGTCGTTTTCGTTTTTTGCTTTTGTTATTAAAAAATGCCTTTTTTGCTATTATTAATGACAGTGTCGTTTTCGTTATCATTTTTGTTTTCATTATCGGTATAGTTTTAGTTATTGGTATAGATATTCATTATCGTTATTGATATCATTATTGATATTGGTACCGTTTCAAACAAAGATTTTATTTTTGGTATTGGTATCATTATCGATTCCCGTGCACAACTAATATCTATCTAAATCTAAGGTAGACAGGGGAAGGGAAAAGGAAAACTATTATCTAATCAGTGATCTGTATAATAGTGGTGGGACCCCGGGCCCATTACCGGCTACCGGATTTACCGGTTACCGGTTCCACGAAAACCGGATTCCCGGATTAAATCCGGTATGCCGGTACCGGATTTATTCCATTGGTTTCAATGGGGCGCTGTGTCCCCATTGAAACCAATGGAATAAATTCCTCCCCCTCCCCCTCCCAGGCTGCGCGGGTGGAAGGGGGG
>QEPC01012103.1:219949-232134 GCA_003113815.1 Sphenodon punctatus | reverse complement strand
ATCCGCCACATCAGCCAGCATCACTTCCTGAAACTCCCCCCACAAAGATGGACCAGATGGGACTTCCATCCCCTCGCGCTCTTCCCCTACTGCACCTAATCCAGCGTCAAAGTCAGTCTGAATCCGAGCAATCTTGTCTGCGAAGTAGATGACAAACTCCTCACAGCGTGCTTGGGACAAATCCCCATCCAGGCGGAGGGAGGCCGGACTAACCAGCCCCTGCACCACCCGGAACAGCTCCGCCGGGCGTGACTTCGCAGATGCTATGAGGACAGCAAGGAACTCCTTCCTTATTGTCCTCACAGCCTCAACACAGGACTGCAAATGGGCCCTATGGAGAAGACGGTTGGAGTCAGATCAAGTCCGATGCCAGTGTCGCTCTAGCCTCCTGCCTACACGCTTCATACATTTAGGGCTTTATAGGTAAAAACCAGCATCTTGAATTGTGCTTGGAAACCTATTTGTAGCCAGTGCAGACAAATTTACAGCTGCAAAGTGGCATATCACTTTCTGACTTATTTATTTATTTTATTTATTTATTTTTCCAAATTTATATCCCGCCCCCTCCTGCAACGCAGCTCGGGGCGGCTCACAACAGTCAGCAATAAAACATTAAAATTAATTTTAAAATATAAATATAAAATATACCATATAAAACAGGGCTAGAAAAATAATACATAAATAAATAAATGGGTGGGGGACTAAAATCATCCCTCCCCACCCTCCCTCCCAAAGGCCTGGGCAAACAGCCAGGTCTTACAGTTCCGCCGAAATGTTAAAAGGCTTGGGGCCAGGCGAGCTTCCTCCGGAAGGGAGTTCCACAGCTGCGGCCCCACCACCGAGAATGCTCGCTCCATCGTGGCCCCCCGCTTAACACGGGGGACCTCCAGGAGGGCACCCCCGGCAGACCGCAGGAGCCGCTCCGGGGTGCGAAGGGTGAGGCGGTCCCTAAGGTATGAGGGTTATGAAGTAATGCCAGAAGAAACCATAAGAGAGAAAATGGTTGCAGAGAAAATATCATACAAGTACACCGTAAAGCAGAAGTAGGGAACTCTTGGCCGATGGTCAAATCTGGCTTGGAGCTATTATTTGATTTGGCCCCTTTCCAATACCTGGATCTGGTCTATAGATCCCTATCCTCAAGCACTGAAAAAGTGAACTCAACAGAAAACGAAGTGTTTTTATATATTTTTCTAAGTGCACGTTTCATGTTGCAAACATGCATCTAGCGTAATGTGTATTTAAAACCCTAAATCACTGGGTACATGCTGACTACACACTTGCTGCAGTTGGTGGGCTTGAATCAACATTCAGGCTGAATATGCAAGGCTTGTACCAGCCCATAGCTGGTGTAAAATGGACACAGGGACACAAAGGGTGTAAACAGATGGATGGGCTGCCCCAGAACTGTGGCCTGTCCATCGAAAGGCATGCCACCAGATGGTAGAGCAGAGCAGACATTGTCTGCTTCACTCCAGTTCTGCTTGCAGTGCTCCGGAACATCCCAGAGCACTACCAGGGGTGTGAGCCGGCCAAACTCAGGGCACTGGCCCAAGGCGGAGCTGCGGTCTGTCTGCTCGGTGGCCCCAAGCTGTAGCTCTGCTTTCGGCTGGCTGTTGTCCTGGGCAACACCACAGAGTTGCAGGCAGTAGCCTAGAGCATTGGGTGATCCACCTGCAAATCTATGGTGTGTGGGGGGTGGGGTGGGGTATGCAGGTGGATTGCAGAACCCTCTGGTCCATTTAAACCCAACCCAGGTGGGCCTAGATATGGGGGTGCACTCCCAGAACAGCTCTAGGGGTGGCCAGCCCTGCATTCATCAGAAAGGGCATGGCAGCAGCAGAGAGTCACCATGCTTGTTACTGGCCTCACACACATACTTGGGCCCAGAATCAGTGAGCAGCAGCAGGAAGAAGAATGGCAGGTCCAGGAGAGTGTTAGCAAGCAGCCGCTGCTGTGGCTGCCACCACTGTGACCCGCTGCTGCTTCTGCCACATCACTTGCCATTCTCTTGGACCTGCATCCATGTAGGGATCTAGGAGTGGCAGCAGCAGCAGGAGAAGAAGCTGTGGCAGAAGGCTCCCAGGAGTGGCGATGACAGGCAGCAGGATCAGTGACAGTGGTGGCAGGTCCTGGGGATGAGTAAGCTGACATTACGAGAACATTCTGCCACCTCTGCTGCTCCACTTCCTGGGACCTGCAGTCAGATTGATACGCCCCCCTTCTCTCTCCCCAGTAGCTCGTGGGTAGCTGCTCTGTGTACCAGTGGCTACCCATGAGCTGTTATGTAGACACAACTTAGTACATTTTGAGGATTTACCTGTGTTGGTAAATGGCATACTAATGGCCATTCTCTTGATCTTGTCCTCTCTAGAAACTGCTCTGTCGCTGATCTCTCCTTCGATCCTCATCCTATATCAGACCACTTCCTTGCCTCTTTCAACATTTCCCACTGTCCCCCCTCCTCTTCCCCTTCTCTACGCCCCTTCCGTGACCTTCAAGCTATTGATCCCCTGGACTTTGCCTCCTCTCTCTCTCCCCTTCTTCCTACAGTCTTCTCTTCCTCCTCCCCTGACTCCGCTGTCTCTGCTCTCAACGCCTCTCTCTCCTCCACACTTGACTCCCATGCCCCTCTCTCTTCCCGCCCTGCCTTCTCCCACAACCCCCGTCCTTGGCTCACCCCTAGTATCCGCCACCTCCGTTCTTGCACTCGTGCTGCTGAACGACTCTGGCGCAAATCCCATTCTCACGCTGACTTCCTTCACTTCAAATTCTGTCTCTCCACCCTTACTTCTGCTATCTCCCTTGCTAGACAACACTACTATGCCTCCCGCATTGAGTCCTGTTCTCGGGACCCTCGCCGCCTGTTCTCTACCTTTGACTCCCTCCTCAAGCCTCCCTGTCCTCCCCCTCCTTCTTCCCTTTCTGCTCAGGATCTTGCCTCCTTCTTCACCTCCAAGATAGACAAGATCCGCCTCGACATCGCTTCCCACTCCTCTCTTCCCACTCCCACCCCTCTCCCTCCTCCCCCTCCTTCTCTCATGTCCTCCTTCTCCCCTGCCTCCCTTAAGGAAATCTCCTCTCTGCTCTCCTCCTCCAACCCTTCCACTTGCCCCCTTGATCCCATTCCTTCCCGCCTCCTCACCTCCATTACTCCCACTGTCGCCCCTTCCTTCCTGCACATCATCAACCTCTCCCTCTCTACTGGCTCTTTCCCTTCTGCCTTCAAACATGCCACAGTCTCTCCTATTCTCAAAAAGTCCACTCTTGACCCCTCTGACCCTTCTAGCTATCGTCCTGTCTCACTCCTTCCTTTTGCTTCCAAGCTGCTTGAACGTGTTGTCTACTCCCGCTGCCTTGACTTCCTATCCTCCAACTCCTCCCTTGACCCCCTCCAATCTGGCTTCCGCCCCCTTCATTCTACTGAAACTGCTCTCGCTAAGATCACCAACGATCTTCTGGTGGCTAAATCTAAACGTCTCTATTCCATTCTTGTCCTCCTTGATCTCTCTGCTGCCTTCGATACTGTTGACCACTCACTCTTGCTGGATTCCCTTCACTCCCTTGGCTTTTGTGGCTCTGTCCATAACTGGTTCTCCTCCTACCTCTCTGACCGCTCCTTTAATGTGTCTCTCTCCAACTCCGCCTCCTCCTCCTTCCCCCTCTCAGTTGGTGTTCCTCAAGGCTCTGTTCTTGGCCCTCTCCTCTTCTCGATCTATACCTCATCCTTAGGCAAACTCATTGCCTCCCATGGCTTCCAATACCACCTCTATGCTGATGACACTCAACTCTATCTCTCTACTCCCTCTCTCTCTCCCTCTGTTCAAGCTCGTCTCATCAACTGTCTCTCTGACATCTCTACCTGGATGTCTCAACGTCAACTCAAACTCAACATGGCTAAAACTGAACTCCTTATCTTCCCCCCTCATCCTTCCTCTCCTTCCTCACTGTCAATAACTATTGATGGAGTCACCATCCTGCCTGTCCCCCAAGCCCGTAGCCTAGGCTTCATCTTTGACTCACCCCTTTCTTTTAAACCCTACATTGACTCTGTTGCTAAATCCTGTCGCTTCTCCCTCCATAACATTGCTAAGATTCGCCCTTTTCTCTCTGTCTCGTCTGCCAAAACTCTTGTTCATGCTCTGGTCATCTCTCGCCTCAATTACTGTAACCTCCTTCTCACTGGCCTTCCCCGGTCTCACCTTTCTCCCCTCATCTCTGTCCAAAACTCTGCTGCCAGGGTCATCTACCTCGCCAGTCGCTTCGACCATGTGCAGCCCCTCCTCTCTTCGCTTCACTGGCTTCCCCTTCCTGAACGAATCCTGCACAAGCTCCTAGTCTTCACCTATAAAGCTCTTCACAACCTTGCTCCCCCCTACCTCTCTGCACTTATCGCCCTCCATACTCCAGCCCGTGCACTTCGCTCCTCCTCTGTCCCTTCTCTCACCCTTCCACGCCTTCCCTGCTCCCCTAAGCGCCTTCGTCCCTTCTCACTTGCTGCCCCCCATGCCTGGAACTCCCTCCCTGTCCACATCCGCCTTGCCCCCTCCCTTCATACCTTCAAATCTCTCCTTAAAACTCACCTCTTTCGCTCTGCTCTGTCTGACTCTTTATCCTGCTGAGCCACTATTCCTATACCTACGATCGGTTTACCCTTATCCTTGCAACATGGACCTGCCTGCTGTCATTCTCATCGTAACCAAGCCAAGTACGTGCACTTGAGACCTCGCATCTTCATGAATGTTAGACCCCTTGTCTCTCCCTCTGTTCCCCTTCCTAAGTCTCTCCCCCAGCTCCTGTCTCTCAGATTGTAAGCCCTAGGGGCAGGGACCGTGTCTATTTTATTACTTTGTAAAGTGCCATGTACACTGCTGGCGCTATATAAATGTTTGTTAATAATAATAATAATAATAATCCTCACCTTTTGCAAGGTGCAATGTGTAAAACCATCCTATAGTTTATGCACTGTATAATAGGAAATGGATCTGTGGCATAGATCCATGATCTAGAATCAAGGGTGGGGAACTTTCAGCCCACAGTCCACTTCTGTCTCCCACCCCATTTTATATATCCATCCTGTGATGGTTTCCTCAATTTTACCTTCAATGCAGACCACCATCCTTTTCATAGTAACACACAGGCAAAAGGCAAGAAAGAGGATGCTATGGAGGCCACCAGGGGGCATGCGTGGAAAGTAGCTGCACTTGGTGAAAGCTCCAGTGAGGCCCATGTTATTACTCCTTTTTTAAAGAGATAAACTAAAATTTACACATACCAAAAGTAGAGCTGATGAAACCGGAACCAAGAAGGAGCAGGAAAAACAGATAAATGGTAAAATCCTTGCCCGGAAATTGGAAAAGGTAATTCCAAAGGGGAAACACAAGGGCCTTGCTGTGACTAGCCCAGAACAGGCTGAGAAAATGGCAGCAGAAGAGGGAGAGCGGGAGATTGCAGGGGTGCGTACCAGCATTGCCAATATAGAGGCATTGATGAAAGATATAAAGGCAGATCTCAAGGAAGCCAGGAATTATTGCTTATTGTTTAGGGAATGTGTGCAAAAACTAGAGGCTTCCCATGAGGTAATGGACAGAAAGGTGCACACCCTGGACAATAAAGTTGAAGCCCTAGAAGTGCGGTTAGGCGCTCTAGAAGACAGGGAATTTACACGGGATAATCGCCTGGGTGCAGCCGAGAAACACCTCATAACCTTGGGGGGGAAACAGAGGGTGAATCTAAGGATCAATGGAGTCCCGGAAGGGACTAAAAAGAAGGGAGTGTCTGCTTTGGTGAAAAAAATACTGCTCATGCTCTTCCCAGACAACCCAGATATGGGCAATGTGGAAATAGAAAGTCCACACTGGGCACTCAGAGCCAAACCCAAGGAAAAAGACCACCTCCTAGATCTATTATCATCAAATTCCTGAGATTTGTGGATAAAGAAAATATTTTGACTACTGCATGCAAGCAACAAAAACTGGAATTTCTGGGACAAAAATTCAAGATATCTCAAGAATGGTCTGCTGAAATGATGGAGAAGAGAAGACGCTGGCACAAGTACTTTGAGGTCTTCTTCAAAGAAGGGATTAAAGCTCAGATGAGACCCACCGCCAAATTCTCGTTCATGCATGCGGGAGGGAGACATACATTTTAAAAGGAAAAGGACCTTCTCCTGTATATTGACAGACACCTGCTACAGTTGAAAGACTCCCTGAGGATATCAAGACCCATGTAAGCTCTGGGGAAGTGGGAATGCAAGCTGAAAAAGTGACAGATGAGAGCATTTTTATGCTGTGTTGGTATTAAGCTGTAATAGTTCGGTTGGGTCAGCAGATGGTTGAAGAGTGCAGAGTGTCCAGGTTTACACAAGGGACTATAAGGGGTGGGGGATGTACCC
Source organism: Sphenodon punctatus (assembly GCA_003113815.1). Taxonomy (NCBI): domain Eukaryota; kingdom Metazoa; phylum Chordata; class Lepidosauria; order Sphenodontia; family Sphenodontidae; genus Sphenodon; species Sphenodon punctatus. The sequence continues at coordinate 225,740 of QEPC01012103.1, read as the reverse complement.
TATAAAAGGATAAGAACCTGACGGAAACTGAGGGACCGCTATTGGCAAGACCCTTTTTCTTTTAAATTTATGCAGAGCTGTCCATTTCTGTTAGAAGGAAGGAGAGTCTCAGTTTTGGTAAACTTGGGAATTGCTTGGTTAAGAAAACCTAGATTGACAAATGGATATAAAACTGCTCCTGATTGTAAAGTTTCTATAAAGTTTGGTGGGGTAACTGTTGTTGTTCGTATACACAATGTTAAGGGGGAAGGGTAGTAATGTAACCAGAAAAGGAGTTAAGTAAGGTAATGATTTTTCAGTGGCAGATGGGTGTGATACCACTGCCTACAATGTTATTGGGCAACCACTGGAAGCTTAAGGCCTGGAAGGTGCAGGACCATTGGTGGACTTTCAGGGTGGTGGGAATTTATGTCGGGGTAGAGGGGGTATGGGGTGGGGGAAAGGGTGGCACATCGGAATGGCTAAGATGGAGGTGTTTTTTCCTTCCCCCCCCCCCCCGCCTTTCCTTTTTACTTCTTTTTTCCTTCATGCACAGGGACCTTGCAGAAGGGTAGGATGGAGAACAGAAGGGTGGAGTGGCTCACTCACCGCCCAAAACATGGGGCATAAAATGGTGGGACAAATGGTGCATATAACAGGAATGGGAGCTAGAGCGGACCAAATAGACCCAGATGACTGAACTACAAATTGGTACCCTCAGTGTTAGAGGGCTAAACTGTCCAACAAAAAGGAAGTGAGTCTGGCAGTGGATAAAAAGAAATAAGTTAGAGATAGTGGCGCTGCAGGAATCACATCTATTGCAGTGTGACCAGGTTAGATTTCAAAATCATTTCTTTCACCAGATGTTTTTTTCATCTTCATCCAGAAAAAAGCAGGAGTGATACTAGGATTCGCCAATGCAGTAAACTTTAAATGCACAAAGCAAGTGAGTGACAACAACGGGAGATCTATACTAGTCACTGGTCAAATTGAAGAAAAAGGTGTAACGGTGGTATGCGTGTATGCCCCCAATAAAGACCAACTGCCCTTTTTTAGAGCAATGATTCCTATAATTACAGAAGAAGCTAAGGGACAACTTATTATTCCGGGGGACTTTAACGTCCCACTAGATGTAGTTGATAAGCTCCCCAAAGTCCAATTGACTGCAGCTAACAAAAAGATAGGAGAGATGTTGCTTGACAATTCATGGATGGATGGATGGATGGAGGCAACTCCACCCTACATCGAATGAATTGTCCTCTTATTCTGCCCCACACAATAACTATTCTAACACTGACCACATTCTGGTGGATAAACCTAATATAGTAAACTGTTCAAAATGTAATATTGTTTTTTCAGACCACAACGCTATGATATTAACATACGGTGTTGGTGGGGCAGGAAAACCTACTAGACCAATATGGAGGCTTAATAAATATTACCTCAAGAATATAGAAGGTCAGGAAACCATAAAACAGAACCTGATAGAATTTATTGAAATAAATGATGTAGAAGATACTCATCTACAATTGCTATGGGAGACGGCAAAAGCCTATCTAAGGGGGATGTATATTTCTGCAATTGCCAAGTTAAAAAAAGAAAAAAGCCAAATGACTGGGGAATTGTATACACAACTCAGGCAGCTGGACTGAATTAATAAAAAAAACCATACTGTAGAGCAAAAAGAAAAAAATTATGACACTTAGGCAGCAGATAAATCTGGCTGAATTAGAACCAATTGTGTGGGGAGTGAGATACACCAAAAATTATTATTATGAGAAATCAAATAAATCAGATAAAGTATTATCATGGTTAGTTAAAAAAAAAAAAAGGTCAAAAGCTCATATAGGTAAGATATGACACTCGTCGGGCACTGAAGTGACACAAACGGAGCAGATTAGAGACTGCTTCTCCCTCTTCTATAAAGAGCTATACACTACAACCAAAAATTGTCATTACCCAAACTTAACAATGAGCAAAGAGAGGAGCTGCATCCGTATATTACATGTGAGGAAGTGGAGGAGGCTATAGCTAGCTTCCCTAAAAATAAAGTGTGTGGACTGGATGGCTACTGCTTGGAATTTTACCAGCAGTATACAGATATAATTGCCCCAGTACCTAACACGGGTATACAACTCCTTCCTGAATACAAAAGAAATACCTACAACTTTTTATGATGTGCTTGTCACACTCTGCCCCAAGCCTGAAAAAGATCCGGAACTGTGTGGGAGCTACCAACCAATCTCTCTCCTTAATGTTGACCTTAAAATATTCACTAAAATCCTCACCAGTAAGCTACAAACAGTTATTAAGATTTTGATTACCCCAGACCAGACAGGTTTCATTCCTGAATGCAGGGGAATTGATAACATAATGAAAGTGGTGGACTTAGTATATCACATTCAAAAGAACAGAACACCCGTCATACTGGTCTCGTTTGATTCAGATAAAGCGTTTGACAGGATGGAGCATCATTACCTGTTTAGGACAATGGAGTTGGTGGGAATTCAGGGCAAATTTTTGGAATGGGTTAAGAAGCTGTACTTGCAACCTCGGGCTAAACTTTTAGTGAATGGAACATGTTCAGAAGAGATAAAGTTGGAGCGGGGCACCTGTCAGGGTTGCCCCCTCTCTCCTCTATTATTTGACTTGGTGGTGGACCGCTCGCCATTACGATGAGATTGGATGCTAACATCAGGGGAATCAGGATTGGAGAGGTGGAACATAAGTTGTCTATGTATGCGGACGATGCCATGATTTCTATGTTAGACCCCCTATGTTTGGTGCCTATACTGATTGAATTACTAACACAATTTGGGGAAATTTCTGGGTACAAGGTCAACTTAGCCAAATCACAAGCATTACTCTTTCATGTTCCAAAAAATCAAAGCCATGGCACCAGTAGTCATATCCCCTTCAAAATTGCTAATGAAAGGCTCAGATGTCCAAATATCCAAGAACCCATATAAGTTATATAAGGATAATTTCTTCCCCCTGCTAAATGAAATACAAACAAAGATAGAAAGCTGGCAAACACTGCAATGCTCTTGGCTAGGGCATGTCAATTTAGTAAAAATGATGATTTCCCCTAAATTATTATATTTAATTTCAGCCCTACCAATAAAAATATCAGATGACTACTTTAATAGCTCTAATGTGCACCACAACTGCTGTACTCAATAAGGCAATATAATTTTCATTTGGCCCTCTAGATTCTATATTCAGAACTAGGGAGATCCAGATATCTCTTAGGGTATTAAATAGCGGGCACTCAAGTAATACGTGAGCAAGGGTCTCCATAGTATTTGAACAACTTATACAGATTCTTTCTTCTTTGGTAATTCGCTCCCTCCTTCCTTTGACCTCAGCGGTATCAAATAAATTGAAACGGGCATGTGTGGCCAACTGTCTAAGTCTGGGGTGCTGAATCTGCTCTAGATACGGCTCTAATCTAAATACTGTTTTAATCATTGGATACTGCAAGGAAACGTTATTTGAGCTAATTAATTCTAAGTCCTTATTAAAGGCCCACTCTTTAGTTCTTATTCTAAGCTCACGTTTCACGAGTCCGCTGTCTGGAACCCCGTTCTCGTCCACTGGAAAACCGATATCTCGGGATATTTTCTTTAAATACGCTATCCAGGGATATTGTGGGATTCCATGATGCTCTTTCTGTTCCAAATAACAACTCTGAAATGCTAGGATCACCTCTAACAATATTTTTCCAAATGGAGAGGACTCTAAGATTCAGCTGCGCAGACACCGGTAGGATCTCTGCCTCCAATCTAAGCATTTGGAGTGGTGTCGAATTTGGGGTCCCCAAGATATATCATAAAAAATGATTTTGAGGCACTTCCATTTTACTTAGATAGACCAAAGCCATTATTTCCCCTCCATATGTGAGACTAGGAATAACTTTAATTTGAAAGATTGCTAAAATCTTTCTTATAGAAGCCGATGGAGCTGCATGGTATTACCTGAGGAGGCCTCCAACTGTTTGTTTTACCTTGTTTATCTTCCATTCATTATGCTTATTCCAGCGATTCTGTGTGGAGACTATTACTCCTAAGTACGTATACTGCTGGATTGGAGTAAGTTCTTGTCTGCCACTTAAAATTAAACCGTGCTCCACCAAAAGAAATCACGTTGGATTTCCCCACATGTAGATTTCCCCCCAGATGTGGTGCACATTAGAGCTATGGCAATGTACCTTATGGTGGTAGAACGGGAGATGAGAGCAAGCTAGCGGTGGTATTCTACACTCACAGTGTACCAGATTTTGATTTTGATTTAGATGATCAGACTATTATATTGTTTTACCACTGTTTTTATTTTGAACGTGCCTTTTGTATTGTAAACAGCAAATTTGCTAATTCAATAAACCTATGACTGACTGACTACTTTAATAAAATAAACAAAATACTTTCCTGTTTCATATGGAAGGGGAAGAGACCCAGAGTGTACAGGTCGATTCTTTATTCTGACAAGGCAATGGGGGGGTCTGGACTTTCCAAATGTAAAATTTTATGCGGCAACAATCAGAGCCGTTAAAAAATGGTTTTGGGGAGCTGCAGACCCTTGTTGGACTACTATTGAATGAGATACATGTGGCATTCCCTGCTTTAAACCTTATGTACTGGGAAGTAATAAAATACCATCACTGAGAGTGGGTGGACACCTGTTCATCCCCCATGCATTTTGAATCTGGAGACTTATCCAGTGTAGGGCTGATATTGACATAGAAAAATCAACATATGCACCCCTCAAACTTTTAACAGAGGGCATGGGAGATCCCTTGTGGCAGCTCTTCACCAGAATGGAAAGGGAAGGAAAGTTTCAGGCTAGGCACCTGTATAAGAACGGATACCTTATGGAAAAGGATGAACTGGAAATAGTTGCAGGTGTTAAAATAGATTTTTTATTATATGCACAAATAGTGAGCATTTTTAAATCTCGAAGTAGTGAATCAAAATTCAGTTGGCCCCCAACCTCTTTGGAGGTGCTCCTCTTTGACCTTGGAGTGGAAAAAGGATTCTTTTCTGTTCTGTACAAAGAAATAAAAAAAGTTTATTGCAGAACAGACTATGGTTACTTGGGAAAGTGGGAGGAGGAACTTCATATAACTATTGGGGACAAAGAGCGCCACCAAGTATGGTACAATATGTTTAAAAGTTCACAATCCCTTCTAGTGAAAGAAGTACAAATAAAGCTTTGTATGCGATGGTATATGATGCCTGAGGGGATCAGGGGGACTGATCCGTCTGCCTCAGATCTATGTTGGAGGGGATGTGGGGTAGTAGGTTCCATGGTGCACTGTTGGTGGAGGTGTGCGCTTGTGAGGCCTTTGTGGCTGACGGTGTGGAAACTAATGGAGGAGGTTGCTGATCTTTATTTTCCCTTCAGACCATCCCTAGCATTGCTCGGAATCTTTCCTAGTAGCTCAGATCATAAGAACAAAAAAGAAGCATGCAATCAAATCAGCCTTGCAGCCTTGCATGTCATAGCCTCTCACAATGAGTCCTTACAAAAAAAGACTTATTGAGCCGCTTATTAGGGATGGGCAAACGCGGTTTGGAAGTTCAGCGTTTGGCCCGAACTCAGCTTGTTTGGATGACCGAACCCGAACCCGAGCATACCGAACAAACCGAACACTGAACGGCGAAATGGCCGAACAGTTTGGTCAGTTTGGATCGCGTTCGGGTGAGTTCGGGTGGCAAAAAAAGGTTCACTGGAAGGTCAAACATGACAGGGAGGTGTCAGTCACTGAGGAGCAGACTTCCAGGCACCAGGGGTGGAGAGGCTTGCAAGAAAC
>QEPC01012103.1:182806-219332 GCA_003113815.1 Sphenodon punctatus | reverse complement strand
GTGTTTGTAGGAGTAGGTCTGTGTACTTATTAGATAATCCATTTAGTTCATAGCATTTAGAATAGTTAATAGCAGTTAGATTTAGTGTAGATAGATACATATAATATTAGATTATATATATAAAAAAAACCCATATAAAAACAAAAAACCCAAATAAAAAACAAAAGAAAACCATATAAAACCCAATAAAAAACCAAAAAACCATGTAAAAACAAAAAAACCACCCATAACAACATTTCCCGAATGGCCGAACCGAACAGCCGAATGGCTGAACTGAACAGCCGAACGGCCGAACCAAACAGCCGAATGGCCTACCTGAATGGCCTGTTTGGATGACCGAACTGAACAGTCGAACCCGAACTCAGCAAACTAACTGAACCGAACACAGCCAAACCGAACGGCCGAACTGGCCGAACCCAAATCTGTTCGCCCATCCCTACTGCTTATGGTACCTAATATCAATGGAATGGATTGCTGCTGATCTAAATAATAAGTTGGAAGCCTTCTATGCAGTTTGGATGCCAGGTTGACTGATTCTTTCCCTCCACGTGATTAAAACAAAGAACAAAACCACAATTATGCTACAACAGATTTAGTTTGAATTAGATTATAAAGGGTCCCTGTGTGGGGAGGTTTTTTCTCCCCCCCCCTTTTTTTTCTTTCTTTCTTTTTTCCCCCCGCTGTTGAGGATGTAGTTTGTCAAAATGTTTCGAAGGTTAATATGGTGCAGGATAAGGTGGGAGTAGGGAAGGGTAGTGGATAGGGATGTGCGAACAGAACCGAGTTTAGAAATTCGGTTTGGTTCAAAAATCGAGTTCATTTTGAAAGTTTGGTTCAGTCAACCGAACTATTTGAGTTCGGTCAAATTCTGAACTTCCGAACCGAGTTCGTACATTCAAAACTGGGTCTTTTTTGGCCTTCTGAACTGGTTCGGATTCGACCAAGCAGTTCGGTCGAATTCGAGTTCGGTTCGAAAGTTTGGTTTGGTCGATGGAACTATTCGAGTTCGGTCTGAACTCCGAACTTCAGAACCGCATTCGCACATCGCTAGCAGTGGATAAATTCATAACTTTATTGTGGAAGCGAAGTTGTAAATGATTAGAAATGTGTAACAGCGTACTGTCAGGAGAGATTGGAGCCCAGCTATGTGCCAGGACTTGGGCACTAATCCTATTGGAAATTCAGTTCGGTTAAAAAATTGAGTTCATTTCGAAAGTTCGGTTCAGTTGACTGAACTATTTGAGTTTGATTGAATTCTGAACTTCCGAACCAAGTTCGTACATTCAAAACCGGGTCTTTTTTGGCCTTCTGAACTGGTTCGGAGTCGACCAAACAGTTCGTTCGAGTTTGGTTCAAAAGTTCGGTTCGGTCAACAGAACTATTCAAGTTCGGTCTGAACTCCAAACTGCGTTTGCACATCCCTAGTAGTGGATAAATTCATAACTTTATTGTGGAAGCGAAGTTATAAATGATTAGAAATGTGTAACAGCCTCCTGTCAAGAGAGATTGGAGCCCAGCTATGTGCCAGGACTTGGGGACTAATCCTAGCGGTTTGTACTGCGCTCTTGTTTTATCAATGGGTGAAAACAGACATGACGCTAACCACCCTTTAACCACCCTTGGTGGTTATTTATGCATGTTGCAGGGCTGTATTGGTGCCCTATGGAGCCCTGCAACATGCATAAATAACCACCAAGGGTGGTTAAAGGGTGGTTAGCGTCATGTTTGTTTTCACCCAATGTATAATGGACTGTTCACTGAAACCTATACACAATAAAGGCTAAGACCTCACTCCCCTCACCTAACTCCTGATGATACCCTCCATCCAGTATAATCTGTTACCTAAGGTCTATGTACTCCTATTCTCACCACATGGACCAACCAGCCATAATTCTCGATGTAACCAAGCCAAGCGCGTGCACCTGGGACCTCGCATTCTCGTGAATGTTACACTCCTTGTCTCTCCCTCTGTTCTCCTTCCTTCATCTCCCCACCCCCACCCCCGTCTCTCAGATTGTAAGCCCTAGGGCAGGGACCGTGTCTATTCAATTACTTTGTAAAGCACCAGGTACATTGCTGGCGCTATATAAATGTTTGATAATAATAATAATTAATAATAATATTCAAAAAAATAAAAAAGAGGATGCTACAGGAGTGCTCTGGGTTGGAGAGTGATATGCCTCTACAGCAAGGATGGGGAACCTCAGGCCCAGGGACCAGATGTACCCCACGACAGGTTTTTATGAGGCCCCTGGATCCAGTTTCTGGATCTAGCCCCTGGATCCAGTTTCTACCCCCAAGTACTGAAAAAATGAGCTCATAGTAAGGGAACAGAGCTGAGGGCAAGCTCTCAAGAATAGGAAGCAGATCCAAGGCGCAAAGATCTATGATCTGGACCTTCCTTTTTTTGAGTGCATCCTGTATACACCCCCACCCCCAGCTCCTTTGTGGCCCTTGGGGCTTGCACTACTTTTTAAAGTGGCCCATGGAAGGGAAAAGGTTCCCCACCCATGCTTTACAGAGTGCTCTTGGTGTGGGCCTACCCTGCTGCAGGATGCTCTAGACTGGGGCCTCCCTCCTACAGAGTGCTTCCAGTGTGACTGTGGCTCTAGACCAGTCACGGCTTTGTGCTCAGAGCGCTGTCGAGTGGGCCATGCCCTCTACCTCCAAAAGGATGCTCCAGACAGTGCAAGATTGTCCCCATCCTGATCACGCCTCTTAAGCACTCCTACCCCTATTTCCTATCCAACTGATGAAGCTTGTCAGTGCTTAATTTGTAAAAATAAATAAATAAATAATGGTATTGCTGGGGCCCAAGCTTGCCCCCAAACCACACCGCCTGCCCCAGAAGCCACACCTCTAAGCCCAGAGCTTTTCAGAGCAGGGAAATGAAGTCTATTATCCAGCTAGCCACCCAACCACTGCACTAGCCTGCCTCCTGACAACTGATTATCGCGACCAATGCAGGGGATGGGGCAGGAAAGTTATTAATCAAAGCCAAATAAACCACCCAGTTTTTTTTGGCTTTTGTTTCCAAGCCAAAATGGCCAACATTAGCCTTTCCTTGGTCTTTACCATTTTAGGGATCACAGCCCTACTGGGAACATTTTCCGGGGTTTAACTCCCCTCTTGAATTTAATTGCCCAGGTTGAACCCTTCAAGCCCCCTGCCTCACACACAAATTAAGCCCTAGAATCTGTACAAGTTGTCAAATAACCCACCCCTGCCCTAAAGGCTGAGAAACCAAAATCCTGTTGACACTTCTAGCCACTGGGAATATAGAAATTCGTACAGAGATCGTTTTAGGGTAATCCAATAAGTCAGGGGTTAATTACTTGAGTATATTTAAATTACAATACAGGCAAGTGGATTCCATCTTAGTCCATATTCACCCACCATGAGTTTATCGGTATTTTCCTTATTGGATTATGACACTGCACAACACATGCATCTAAAAATTAGCACTGTGTTTTCTGCTATTTTGGTCATCACAACAGCATTATTGTCAGATAGCCATGGTCTTCCCTTTTTACACTTATAAGTTGTGAGTATGGAAATACTCATCAAGGTCACTATTAGTGCATCAAGCATTTCATATGCTGTTTTGACACAATAGTCATGGAGCATGATTTATTATTATTTTTAAAATTGATTCTAACAACCTACAGTAGCCCTGTTAGGGAATTTGTTATGCAATCTCTCTTTCCTTAAATGTACCCCCAAAATTGTAGTTTAGTATAAAATGGCAGTGGTTCCCTCATTAAACCAAAATACAATATTAACAAATATTTTTTCACCTCCCTTACATTAAATATTTAGGATGAGTTTAAATGCTTTTGCAACTAAGTATAAAATCCGATAAAGTTTTGATTTAAAAAAACCAACCCTAAGCTCTGATGCTAATTAACGTTATCAAAGGCCAGAACAGGATTATTCTGCCTCCTTTTTATCGCTGCAGAAGGAGTACCTTCAAATCTCCTCTCTTCTCCTGTTAGCCGTTGTATGTCATTTGAAAACAGAGTAGTAGCAGAACCGTTTCAGCCCTCCCTCTGGAAGAGTAGGATGTAAAATAAAACATGTACTGTACATTACAGCTGCAGACCTATCTAATGCAACGTCTTTTCCATGTTAACTGAAAGGCTACAAATGATCTGGGAGAGCAGGCTGTGGACTGTGCTGTGTGTTGGGTGATGGTGGTGGGGCATGGCCTGAGGGTCAGGAGGGACTTGGTTTAGCTACATCTTCCCAGCTTTGGTTCTTTTAACATCACTCTTGAGCTGTTTTATTTTCTTACTAAATAATCCATCGATCCCTGCTTAACTTCTCATTTCAGAGCTAGATCCACTAGTTGGCTTCTCTGTATATTTCTTTTCTGATAACCACATGTCATCTCACTGTAGAATTCATTGATGTAGTATATGGGTGTCCCAGAGAGGGAATGTTCTGTGACATTCTGGCTGCAAGCAGCCAGCCCATATAATTTGATTGCCCAGCAGCTGCTTCCATTTGCATGGGACTGACTGACAGGCTATGTGCCCCCCTAAGGAGCTAATCCTTGGAATATTTATAGCTTGTCACAATAGGCCAGAGGTGAAGTTGCATGAGGCAGATCCAAGCCCCTCCTACCCACCACCCACATGCACATTGGTTCAGTCCAATACAGTTCTCTTTGGGATAACTTACTTCAGTCCACTAGAACTCATTTGCTACCCGTGGGTAATAACCACAACTTTGAGTACTGTCTCAGGTGCCTGCTGGATCACACCCTAAGACCTCTCCCAAGTATCAATTAGGCACCCAACTATCCAAAAATACTGAGAGTTTCCATTGCCGAGTTAGCAAGTTACCATTTTACAGATTGGTACTGAATGGTAAAATGATGGTAAATCAGTACAGGAATGGGGACGGAAAGCCAAAAAATCAGTACTGGAAGTTGGGAAATTGGTACTAGCAGTCAGGAAATCGAGATGAAAAATGGTGCATTGTGGTAGCCTGTCAAGCACTAATCAGGTACCAATGAGTAGGCAGTGCTAGTGGGTCAGGTTGAGTACTACAATTTCGACAGGTACCCTGTTTTCGTGGGTACTCATTTCAGCTCTAATCCCAATGTTGTGTCTTGAGATCCATTGCTTGTACAGTGATATTTTAGAGATTGGTCGGTGCTCATTGTAGTCATTAGGAATCTTCCCATAACTTTTAGTGGTCATCTGGATTGCTGCCTTAGTGAAAACCTGTTCCAGTCTATACAGATTATGGCTTTTCTTGTTGGCACATAGGGAAGAAAACATTGTACAGCTTGCTTGTAGTCTTGTGGTGATTTGTGCATTACCCTCTTCCTTCATTTTAGGGAAAAGGATATTTGAAACTTTATGAGAACAGTTTTAAAATGATGCCTGGGCAAACCTTTATTGGGGCAGAAAATAAGAGTACTTTTAAATCCCTCCTAAAAAGAGGCCCCTAATGAGCTTTATCTGAATGATGGTGGCAACAACTGCAGTTTTACACCATGCTCTGTCATTTCATTCACTAAATCTGACTTTTGCATCAAATGAAAAGAAAGAAAATGTACATTGTTAACACCTTTCCGTTCTTCCATTGACATTAATATCAAAGCAGTTCTTGATTCCAGAAGAATCAATACCAGACATTTTTGCTTTTACTACTAGCGATTTTTACTTTTGAAATCTTACACTGTGTTGGATAGTTTATGGAAAAGTAGTAAAACAACAAGCAGTCTTTCCTATCTTCTTTGAGCTCAGATGTTATTGTGGAGAGTGGTGTCATTGTACTTGCTAGATTATTTACAGTAAACAACGTCCTCTTAATTACATCATAGAGGCTAAACTGATTTGTAAAGCCATTAAAAAATCAATACTTAGCTTTTAGGTGATGAATTAATTAATGGAGTGTGAATGCTGAAAGTCTGCTTTATCCAGTATGCACTATGACTTTTCATATCACTATCAGCAGGGAGGATGTACAAAGTAACATGATGTTAATAGCCAGGAAAGTAGTTATGAAAATGTATCAATTTTTGCTTGACACAGATAATATTCCCGTAACTATTAGTTACTATTACTATTAGTTTGAAAGAGAAAGAGACTGGTTATAGAATGAGTCCGGAATCCGCCCTCCCCCGCAGGATATATCTTGGCATTCTTAGCCGAAGCAAAACTCCTATTGAGGTCAATGGAAGTTTTGCCTGAATGAGGATTAAGCAAGGACATCTTGGTTGGGAAAGATAATTTGATCAGTTAAATTAGCTTTGCAGTCTGAAAATGCTGATTTGAATTAGTGGAGTTCAAATAAGTAATAATGGAGACATAAGAATCAGAAAGAAACAAGAACATAATTGAGTCAGGAAAAATAAAATTTGTCTCTTTAAGTGTAAGATTCTCCCTCACCCCCTTTTTCTTACACAGTGGGCTCTGCTTAAGTCAAATTTAGCGGGCCATCCAAAATAGTTCAGGACCAAGCAGATCTGAAAAAAATTAACCTGTCTTTGGTACACTATGCTATTAAAACTGCTGCATTGATCATTTTTATTAAAATTATAAAAAAATACTTAGTCCAGTAGAAATTATTGTGGTGATTTCCCCCCTCATTTTTAGCTTTGAAATTACGAGAGATTAAATTTGACAAAGAAGGGCACTGTGAACTTGCAAGTAAGCCGTGGAGGCTCCCCCCTCCAGGAAATTTGGGGCACTGCCCCCTAGCACCATGGGGGACCCCCACCACTGCTAGTTTAAAAAAAAAAACACCAAAAAACCCGCAGCACCACTTCTGACAGCAGCAGCAGCCTCTGATGTCTGCTTCAGAGGCTGCTGCTGCTGTCAGTGATCTATCTCCCTTCCGGGACCCACTCTCAGAGCGGCTCTGAGAGTGGGTCCTAGAAGGGACAAAAAGGCTGAGCTGCTCAGCCACCCAAACTGCATTTTCTGTTGAAAACACGATTTGGGCTGCTGAGCCCCTCAGTCCACAGCGCACACAGGACGTGCCGTGGAGGGAGGGCCTAGCCTTTTCCATTGTGCCTAATGGGTGCAATGGAACCTCTCGCCTGGGTGCTTGATGCAAATGCCCAGGCGAGAAGCTTTGGGCCGGGCGACTGAGGCAGGGACCAGCGTGCATGTGCACTGCTCCCTGCCTCAGCTGTGCATGGAGTCAGGGACAAGGCTGGCGGTGCGCTGTTGTGCTCCCTCTCCCATTCATACAGCACGCTACCAGCCTCAGCCGCTTCTCTGCTGCTGCTGCTCCCCCCCCCCAATCTGCCGCTCGAAGGGGCGCGGCAAGGCAGGGAACTTTTTTTTTTTTAAAAAAATATCTTTTAAAGCTCAGCCACACATGCTCAGGGACAAGGCTGGTGGCGCACTGTTGTGCTCTCCCTCTCCCATTCAAACAGCGTGCCACCAGCCTCAGCCGCTTCTCTGCTGCTGCTGCTCTCCCCCCCAATCTGCTGCTCAGAGTGGTGGGGGGTGCGGGGGGGAGTGGCAAGGCAGTGAACTTTTTTTTTTTTTAGCTTTTAAATTGCCCGCGCGTCCTGGCTCTGGAGGAACAGGACACGCAGGCAATTTAAAACAAGGTAAAGGTTCCCACCACCACCACCTCTGCCTGCAGCCTGGGCCTCTGGAGACTACCGGAGCAGCAGCCAGGTAAGTGATCCCTCCCCCCACCCTGCTCCCATCCCTCCAGGGNTCACAATGCTAGAAATGGGATGCTTTTGAAATCCTGAGATGTAACTGAGAGTCTGGTGATTCATGGGCCTTGAAATTGCCCCCTACACACGCAGCAGAGGGCAAGAATACTGCTTCAGAAGCAGTTTCTGAAGCAGGGATTGGGGTCCCTCCAACATATATGCAGCAAATCCCTTCTTTCTGAAGCACCGTTCTTAACCTCTGCTCTGTGTGTGTGTGTGTGTGTGTGTGTGTCTTTGCTAAAACTGCTTGTAAGTGAGGTTTAAGGTTGACTGCCTGCTTTTAAACCTGGCAGAAGAGGTGATTATAATCTGTCTAACCTAACTGAAATTGCTTGATTAAGTAATGTAATGTCCATCCAACATTAACCTTTGGAACTCCTTGCTGCTGGGTTATGCCACCCACCATTGCCCTGACTCCATCCACCGTTGCCCTGACTCCGCCCACCGTTGTCCGCCGGCCTTACTTCCCCTCCAAACTCAAAACCCACCATCCGCCCCTGCAAGTAAGTGTGGATGAGCTTCTCTGCTGATCAGCTGAAAGGCAGGATTCTTGAAAAGCAGGATTGGGAAGGAAGAGGTGAGAGGGTGTGTCCTGGTACATCCAGGGAAAATCAACCCAGGTTTTTTCCCCACACTAATTTTGTACAATTTTTAAGGTGTATGTTAGGGTCCACTCTTGGAGAACTTTGGAAAATTCTCCTGTTTGGAGAACTGTGGCAAGAAAAGTAGAGTGACAGGCCAGTTCTTCCCAAACTTGCCAAGGCAGAAAAGATTGCTAACTCATACCACCTCATTAGTGTCTTTACTCTTCTGCTCTGCTGACAGACTCTGTTCACTGGCAGTCAGATGTGGTGGGCCGTATATTTCTAACTAGTCCTAAATTGTCTCTTGAAAGATTTTCCTTCAGTGCAATCTTCCTCATCCTGTGGGTGACTGATTAATTCTATCCTCCCAGGAAGCTATCCAGTGTACTATTGTTTTAAAGTTGCAAATAAGATTGGTAGAAAATAATACCATTAAGGAAATCCAGCATTTCTTTTGAAACCATTGTTTACATTTAACTAACTGAATTTAAAACCAATTAAACAAGAGAACATCGGTTAAATATAAATTCATTCTGAGATGCTATTTTTTAAAAAAATTCCAGAGTTCATCATTGTTGCCAAGCAGCTTTCAAGACACATCCATCTGCTTTCCCTAAAAGTAAGCCTTAGAGGGTTTTTTGACAGTGAAGTGATGTTTTGATATGTTGCTACTGGGACTTTTGTTTCTTTTAACAACAATGCACAATTCTAGCACTGAGTACAGAGAGCCATTCGCTTCCTGACTGATAAACCATCAGTTTAGAACAGTTTTGAACGTCCTGCCTCTTCCATCTACAAAAGTCCTGCTGTTTGCACGAGCAATTCTGTTCTGAATAGGGATGGGCGAACAGATTGCAGTTTGGGTTCGGCAGTTCGGTTCAGTCCGGTTCAGTTCAGTTCAGTTCGCCTGTTCGGTTCAGCCGTTTGGTTCGCTCACTGCGTTCGGGTTCGGCTGTTTGGTTTGGTCATGTTCGGTTCAGTTTGGGTGTTCAGAAAAAGTATTGCGAGAGTCCGTGATCGCTCCGGAAACTGGAAATTCGAGTGTGTGCGGAGCTTGTGTGGGTGAGAGCGTGTGTGTTGTGGCTGGCTGGGTGTTTGGTTGTGATTCATGTGTTTTGGCTGTGTGGTGTGTGTTGGCTTTGGTTTGGCTGGTTGGTGAGTGTTGGTGGGTGCTGTATGTGTTGTCTCTGTGGGGTTTTTTTGTTTTTGTTTTTAAAATTTTGGAGAAGAAGGTGACCAGTGCCACCACCATTAAACGCCGGGCCTGGGGGAAGGCCAAGGTGGCGGAAGCGGTGGTGGAGGAAGAGGTTCCTCTGGCTGCTGCTGGACCTTTGGTAGTGGAGGAGAAGCCAGAGCCAGCAGGCACAGGAGGTGTTGCTGCCACCACTGCTGCCAGGTTTGTAAACTTGTTTTTACTTTGAGGACAAGAAACTCAAGGCTCTATCCGTTAGAGCGAGCTCACTGGCATGCGGGTGGGTGCATGGGTGGTGGGCATCAGTCAGGCACAAACAGTGGACATCAGTGGGTAGCACAGGATATCTGCCACAGAGAGAGAGGGTACTGTAGTGTGTAGGGCTCTTCCAGCAGTCAGGCATGAGCATGAACAGCACCCCCACCCAAACATGTGTCAGGCTAGCAAGGGTCTCCACTCTCCAGTTGCCATCCCATTCCCTACGCACCCCCAAATAAGGGCAGGATTTGCATGTGCCAGCCACCAGGGTCTTTCCAGTTGCCATCCATAGTGCCCCAAGGAGGGTAGGATTTGCACATGCCAGCCAGGGTATCATCCCTCCGCAGCACCCAAAGAATGGCAGGATTTGCACATGCCCATCAGCCAGGGTCTCCCCATTGCCATCCCAAGCACCCCAAGAAGGGCAGGATTTGCAAGTGCCAGTCAAGGCCTTTCTAGTTGAAATCCCTAGCATCCCCTAGCACCCCAAGAAGGGCAGGATTTGCACATACCAGTCAGGGTCACATCTCCCATTGCCATCACTACTAGCACCCAAGAAGGGCAGGATTTGCACATGCCAATCAGGGTCACATCTCCCATTGCCATCGCTACTAGCACCCAAGGAGGACAGGATTTGCACGTGCCAGTCAGGGTCACATCTCCCGTTGCCATCGCTACTAGCACCCAAGAAGGGCAGGATTTGCACGTGCCAGCCAGGGTCTCTCGATTGCCATCCCAAGCACCCCAAGGAGGGGGGACTAGAAGCATCATCATAAATGCATGACATTACTTTAGGAATCGGATGCCAGACCCAGAGCTGGTGCCAGGCCAAGGAGGACCCCTAGGCCGAGGTCACCAGTGACACCCCCAGACATTCGGCGGACAAGGTCAGATGTCTTATGATAAGGGCGACGGAATCGCCACATGCAAGGTAAGACACAGGGACTGGAACAACAGGGAATTAATTGCCCTATACCCTGTTAGGAACAGAAGTCCCCTGCAGAGAGAGATTGGCCTCCCAGTCCGCCCACGTGTGGAGACAGAATGCAGGCAGGGCTTGACAGACCATTGGTCTGAGACAGTATGGCACTTCTTACGTTCCTATCTTTTTATGCTCTTCTTAGATCTGCCAGAAAAGATTCCGGCTGCAAAGAGAGGGGACCATATCAGGACTCATTGCCCACATCGAGCGAATGCATAGCAGGAGAGTGAGGCGGCAGGAGGAGGACTCTGGTGTGGCGGTGGAGCCTCAGCCTCAGTGCCAGAAGAAGGGGGGGGAAGACAACCCAAAAAAGATGGCATGTAAGCCCTTCCCCCCCTCCTCCAGCCCCGATGTGGAGAACCCCGGACCCCAGGAGTCTGATGAGGTCAAGGCCTTTTGGGCCGAGTTATAGAGGCCCACCCGAGGAGATCCGCCTGGTGGAGCAGTTCCAGGTGGAGAAGAAGATGGTGGAGGTGTACGGCCAGTACATCTCCGCCGAGATGGAACGCCTGGAAATGTACCACCAGGTGCTCTCCAGGTGGCATCAGGACGTGAAAGGGGGTGTGGAGTTTGCCGTGGCCCAAGGCTATGAGCTGCAAGAGTCCTGGGTGGCCGCCCCTCAGCCCTGTGCTGCACCCCAACAGCTGGTGCCTTTCCACCAAGTCCCGTGGGACAGGCCCAGAGACTAATAGTTTAATTTATAAGTTTCCTTTCAATGTTTGCTTTTGGTTTCAGAATGTTGTTGTTGTTGTTTAAATAGTTTAAATAAAAGTTGTTGTATTTCTTGTTACGAGTTTTGTTTGACCTGTCCAAACTTTTATCCCTATGTGCTGAAGTTCTGGCTGGCAGGTGGCAGAATCTCATACAGCTTGTCGATCCCTACCAGCAGCACCTGCCACCCCATGTTTGTAGCATAGTTATTAACTCAAAGATGTGCTGTGCCAGCAGCAGGGTCTCAACTTGAAGACAACCCCCCAGGAGGTGCAGGGCTTGTGTTTGTGTGGGTGGGTGTGACAGAGAGAAAGAGAGACAGGCTCCTTGGCAGCTAGGGATGGACGAACACGGTTTGGAAGTTTGGAGTTCGGACTGAACTTGGTCTGTTCAGTCAACCGAACCGAACTTCCGAACCAAACTCATATTTCAAACCAAACCAAACCGAATTTCCAAACTCTGTTCTGTTCGCCCATCCCTAGTGGCAACATACACCAAAAAAGCCTGGTTTTGAATGGCCGAACTTGGTTTGGAAGTTCGGAATTCGACCAAACTCGGTCTGTTCAGTCAACCGAACCGAACTTCCGAACCAAACTTGAATTTCAAACCGAACCGAACCGAATTTCCAAACTCAAATTTCAAACCAAACCGAACTGAATTTCCGAACTCCGTTCTGTTCGCCCATCTCTATTGGCAGTGGGCAGCAGGAGCTGGTGGTCAGAGGGGCTTTTATTTACAGCAGCTTCAGCGGGCATCCACGGGTGGGTGCGGGGGAATAGGCTGTTGCGGGGGGGGGGGGTAGGCTGGCTTGTGGACACTGGACTTCTGGATGCAGTGGAATGGAATGCAGCCCCCAGTGACTGTAATGATGGTCCCAGAATCTAGTTGATTGTTCCTGGGATGGGCAGGCATGACTGATTCAGGGATAGTGGAATGACAGCCTAAAGCCTATGGGGCACACTTCATTCAATCATGCGATAGGTGGTAGCAGCAGGTACAGGAATGCACACAGGCAGGCAGTCAGGCACATATAATACGTTGTGTTATATTCCATCTCATTGCTCCGTGCTGCTGGCATGTGGGCAATGGGCATTGGGCGCATGAGCACAGATGGGAGTTCTTCCTGGTTCTGGCAGGTGGCAGCCAGGGTAGCTGGATACACCTACCTCTCCCCCTCCAACCCCCATCTCTCTCATTCTAACTTGTTTTAAATTGTTTTTATAGTGTTTTATATTTGTAAATTGTTGGAAGCCGCCCCGAGCTGGTTACAGGAGGGCGCGGGGTATAAATTACAAAAAATAAAAATAATAAATAAACTGGGAGCCTCTCTCTCTCTCTCTCTCTGGCCATATAGTGCAGGTGACAGCATGGGTGGGATTGTGTCTGTTTCTCCTTCTAGCAGTGGGGAGACTTACTTTATCTCTCTCTCTCTCTCAACAGCAGGTTGCGTAAAGAAAAAGTGGAATGACAGCACCCCATGAGTGGAATGACAGGGCACAAGAACCTTGAGGGTGGGTCCTGAGGCTGGAGTGGCAGCTTCTAGATATGGGCCACAGCCGTCCCTGCTGCTGTATGCTGTGAAAACGCAAGCAATATTGAACTCATCCAGACACTGAACAGACTTGGACATGGCTTATCATACTCACAAATAGAGGAAAATGACACCGCCCTATGTCTCCAGAAGTTAGCAGCTACCATGAATCAGCAGGTTCTTCTGCCAGCCACCGTCCGGAGTAATGTGTTCACAAACCTAGCCTGGGACAACTTAGACAGACTTGAAGAGACTCTTTCAGGCAAAGGGACATCTCATAGGGTGAATGGAATTGCGTTACAGAGGAAAATCTATGGACCATTTCTACCCAAAGCTGCTCTACCATGCATTCCAAAACGTAAGCAACAAATTGCTTCCACTGAAAATGAACAGCTTCCACCATATGTTACTGGTGAACGGGTTGGACCACATCCATTGGTAGCCTAAATGAGAGCATTTGAAGCAGCAGAGGTTGCACGGGACAAGAACCTGCTTTGGGTGGTTGCAAGGCAGGTAAATATGGAGAAATGAAAAATCCCAGGATGGACAGGGTTCAATATATGTACCAGAGACTCAGTAAGCATCTCGGAAGATGTCATTGGTTACCTACCCACCATTAATGCACCAGCCACTGAGTTGTCCACTGTGTCAGAAATTCTAAACCAGTCAGAGTGGATCAGAAGAAAACTACAACTGCAAAGTATTGTGGTAGTCTTGGATCAAGCTCTGTATGCAAAACCACAGAAATAGCTTGGAAAAAGAAAGACCTGTACACCAATGT
Source organism: Sphenodon punctatus (assembly GCA_003113815.1). Classification (NCBI taxonomy): domain Eukaryota; kingdom Metazoa; phylum Chordata; class Lepidosauria; order Sphenodontia; family Sphenodontidae; genus Sphenodon; species Sphenodon punctatus. The sequence continues at coordinate 205,600 of QEPC01012103.1, read as the reverse complement.
TATCCTAAGAATGGGGACATTCCCTTTTGGACACCCCCCCAACTGGCTTTAAAAACAATGCACCGGTGACCGCGGGGCCGACGGCCACGGCCAAAGGGCACGGCCCTTTGGGGCCCTTCGGGGTTCTGAGGGGGAAAGGGGTTAACCCCCTGTGATGTTGTGTAGATTGTGGGGGTTAGTGATGTGGAGATGGTAGGACTAGCTCCCTTCAGTGAGAGGGAGGTGGAGCTGGCCTTATGTTCCGTGGTGGCAGCAGGAGACAGGAATGATTGTTGTGGGACCTGCCCGTGTGTGGGGAGGTGTTGGAACGAGATATTTGTGGGGTATAAATATGTGATTAATGTATTAATGTATTATTAGGATATTATGTTAATTTGTGTATATTGTATTGAGCTGGGTCCCCTGTGTGGGAATACACTGAGGAATGTATTTTTTTTTTGGTAAGCCACCTCAAGTCGTTTTCGAATGAGTGCAGGATATAAATTAAATGGTATGGTATGGTATGGTAACTTGGCCCCAGAACCCTGACAGCGGGTCCTGGGGCTGGAGTGGCTGTTTCTTGATGTGGTGGAAAGACATGGCCTCCATGTGAGGAATGATGGCCCCAGACCCATGACGGTGGGTCCTGGGGGTAGAGTGGCAGCTTCTAGATATTGACCACAACTCTCCCTGCCAGTAATGTAGGTCCCAGAATCCCGATGGTAGGTCCTGGAGCTGGAGTGGCTGTTTCTTGATGCAGTTGAAAATTGGCTCTCTGTGCGAGGAATGACGGCCCCAGACCCATGACGGTGGTTTCTGGGGCTGGAGTGGCAGCTTCTAGATATTGGCCACAGCCCTCCCTGCCAGTAACGTAGCCCCAGAACCCTGACGGTGGGTCTTGGGGCTGGAGTGGCTGTTTATTGATGCGGTGGAATGACAGCACCCTGTGCGAGGAATGATGGCCCCAGACCTATGATGTTGGGTCCTGGGGCTAGAGTGGTAGTTTCTGGATATTGGCAACAGTTCTCCGTGCCTGTAACTTGGCCCCAGAACCCTGATGGCGGGTTCTGGGGCTAGAGTGGCTGTTTCTTGATGCGGTGGAATGACATCGCCTCCGTGCGAGGAATGATGTCCCCAGACTCATGATGGTGGGTCCTGGGGCTAGAATGGCAGCTTCTAGGTATTGGTCACAGCCCTCCCTGCTGGTAACTTTGCCCCAGAACTCTGACAGCAGGTCCTGGGGCTGGAGTAGCTGTTTCTTGATGCGGTGGAAAGACATCGCAATGTGCGAGGAATGACAGGCCCCAGAACCCGTAGTATAGACAGCATGGGCGGCAGAGAGAGAGAAGCAACTCAGTGGATCCTTGACTGTTGTCCTGCCTGTCCCCTTTCCCCTGTGGCGTGTCTGGAGTCTTCGTGAACCATGAGTGTGTGTACTCCACCCCCCTGTACCTAATCTGAAGTGCATGAGCAAGTAAGTAGGGCCGTTTCTGGCCCAGGGTGAGTCTGCCTCCCCTTCCTGGGGGTTCCTCCCCCTTTCCTGAACCTCCTGGCATGTAAGTACCTCTGCCCGTCCCATGTTCCCTGGGTCACTGCCCCTGTGAAATCCCCACTACCAGCACCAGCTCCCCTTCCCCCTTGATGAGCTTGACAAGTGAATGGTGGGTGGTGGGAAAGGAGGAACACTCCTGTACAGATTGCTTGGCACCCTATGATGAGATAGGCCTACTCTCTTGGAGATTTCAAGGGCCAATACAATATCCTGACGGGCATAACTCTCCTTGTGAAAATCTATCGAACACAGCTGGGAGTGGTTTTGAACTCCTGGGTGAACGCCTGGGGTTGGTTGAGTGGAGCCCCGTGGCCTACATCAGTTTCCCCATTATACCCCCCTCCTGAGACAACGTCAGTCTTGCCGGCCCAGTAGGCCAAAGGAATCACTGCTGGGATCAATGCATGGCTCCTCTTCCAGGTAGGTCTCGACTGCTGCTGAGGCGCTGTCGTACTCCCTCTTGTTGCTGTCCCTGGGCACCACTGCCCTCACTGCCCTCAGCCATGCTGTCTGCCCTTTTGTGCTGGACGACATGCCCCCCAGAGTGGGCTGCGCAGAGGAGGGGCTGCGGGCAGTAGGGGTGCTGCTGTTGCTGATCCTGCTGCTGCTGTTTCTACCACTAGGCCTGGAGGCGGGGATAGACCCCGCTGACTGAAAGGGGAGGCTGTTCCCACTCCCACCATCCCCAGGGGCATCCTGCTGCTGCTGCCGCGCATTCTCAAGAGCCCGCTCTGCCTTCCGGACCCTCCCCACAAGATCATCCTTCCAGAGGCCATAGAGGGATAACTTGCGTGCCACGCTGCCCTTGATCCTGGGGTCCAGCATTGTTCCCAAAACATATTCCCCCTGCAACAGGAGCTCGTCAAACCTTGCCTTCAGGCCTGTCTTGAGCTTCTGCACCAGCCAACTGCCTCAGCTTCTTGCCCCGAGGGCTGCAATCCTGCCCCTGCAGAATCTCCTCAACACTCCGGTGGGGACTGTGGACCAGAGGGGTCACTTGGTTGATTGTGGCCGTGGAGGAGCTGATGGTCTCCATCACTTCCAGGAATGGTCGCAGAATGAAGACCATCTGGGAGAGGATCTCCCATTCTGCCCCATTGAAGCCTGGAGGAACCCCGCTGTCTGTGTCCAATTGCACCTGATGCAAGGTGGCTTTCTGCTCCACAAGCTGCTCAAGCATCAGGAAGGTGGAATTTCACCTGGTGGAGATATCCTGCACCAGCTGGTGCACTGGGCTGCCTTGCTCTGCCTGCTTGGCCCTGAGGAGTTCGCTGCCTTTCACGCTGCGATTAAAGAACCCAGCCAGATCCCTCCCAGCTGGATCAGGGATCTAAGGGTGCCTTCCCCAATTCCCTTATCCCCCAAGCTCAGAGTGTCCTTGGCCACCAGGTGGAGGGTGTGTGTGGCGCAAGGGATGCTCGTGAAGCCCCCATCGCGGACTGCCTTGAGTATATTGGCCGCATTATCGGTCAACACACACCCCGGGGTGAACGGTGCACCTGGTGTGACCCACTCCTCCACCACAGCGTTCAGGGCTGCCTCTATGTTCCTGGCAGTGTGGGGAAAGTCCATGACTTCTGCCTGAAACAGGAGCTCACCTATACCCTGCTTCAGGACCCCTCATGCCACTGTCAAATGCCAACTCTGTGTCCTGTCACCAGTGCGCCATCACCGCCAGGTACGCATGCTGGACATTCTGGCTGGACCACAGGTCAGTGGTGAAATGGACAGTGGCACCCCCAGTCCCTTCCAGCTGCTCCTTCACCTGCTCCTTCAAAGCCCTGTACAGGGCTGGCACCACCATACAACTCAGGGTGGTGCGGGATGGCAGCTTAAACTGTGGGGCCAGGAAACCCATTAGCCTCTTAAACCCGGTGTCCCCGACAGTGGAGAAGGGCTGGCCATCGACAGCGAAGATGTGTATAAGAGACAGGCCCTGTACAGGGCTGGCACCACCGTACGACTCAGGGTGGTGCGGGATGGAAGCTTAAACTGTGGGGACAGGAAACCCATCAGACACTTAAACCCAGTGTCCCCGACAGTGGAGAAGGGCTGGCCATCGACAGCGATCATCTCACCCAACAGGCGCGTAGCTTTCTCTTGAAAGACACGCCGCCCTCCAGTTGCCGATGGCTTTGGCAGCTTCCCCCCTCGCAGCTCCTCCATTGTGGACTGATGCTGCTGGCGAGGCTGCTGCTCCTGCTGCTCCCCGCTAGCAGCGATACTGCTCCTGCTGCTAGACGCAGCTGCTGGAGCAGGACGGTTGCCCAGTGAAGGAGGCGGATGACTAGCCACTTGGGTCAGGAACCCACTACGATCCACTGACCCTGCCTCCCCACTTAGCAGAGCAGCACTGTGGTACGATTTCAGGTGCCTCGACATGGCAGTTATATCCAGGTTGGTGAGCACCTGCCCACGCCCACGCTTCACCACCTTATTGCACAAAGTGCACTGCGCCTCCCATGGATCATTTGCCTTAAAATGCTCCCAGACCCATGATTTTTTAGCCCCTCCTGCCTTCTGGCCCACATCGGGTGACGCACTCCTGGGAGGGGCAGGACATGGTGACACTGGCGACACAGCTGGTTGAGGGACAGCCATCACCTCAGCAGCACCAGATACAGAGACCTCCACAGAAATCTCTACATCGTGTGTCCCCATCCCCAAACAGAGTGACGGAGGCTGCTGGACTCCCCATGCTGCTCCTACTCTGAGCAGCACTCTCCCCCTGCCCCCTATAGCTGCTGTTGCAGCTGCTGCTGGTACGCTCCTTTCTTCTATTGCCTGGGAATCGGGCCCTGCCTCTAGCAGCCTGGGTGAGATCCATCAGCCCTGGACTGCTTTGGGGGATTGCCTCAATAATTATGAGGGAGTTGGGGGACAATGGTGATCCCTGAAGCTTCTGGCACTGAGTCGCCTGCACCTGCAGCCACAGATGAGACAGCCTCAGCTGCCTGCAATGCAGAAATTACCGTGCCCTGCGTGGCAGCGGAGGATGCTGCCAGGAGGCGACGTCTAACCCCCTGGCCCCTAGTGCCACTAGTGCTGGGAGAGGAAGACCCACAATCAGGCCTGCACAGCTTGGGGCATGGTGATGGGCTGCTGCTTCTGCCTGCTGGCGCTCTGCTGGCACGGCCCCTGCTACCTCTGTCACGTGCCTCATTGCCTGGTTTGAGGGCAGCAGACTGGCCTCGCCCTCTCCTACCTCCCCTTCTCCATTTCTCCCACCCAAAGAACGCACAAATATTTTATAAAAACAATTTAATTTTTTAAAAAAATCTAATATTATATATATTTCAATCTCTACACTAAATCTAGCTACTATTAACTATTCTAAAACCTATTGAACTAAATGGAATATCCTAATAATTAACTACAAGGGCCATGTCCTACAAACACACTGTATCTCTATCTATCTCTATAAGTAAGCTAAGTACTGTGTATATCTATCTAGTAAGTATCTATCTATTAACTATCTTTCTATATATACAATATTACACAGGGGGAAACGCAAAGAACACAGGGAGGGGTACAAAACTGACATGAAAATCAATCTAATAATATTTCTACCCTAAATAAATCCAAAACTTAAAACAGGGGAAGGGAATCAGGGATGGAATAAGAGGGAGAGGGAAAGGATTCAATGGAGGGGGGAGGGAGGAAGGAAGATTGAACACAGGGAACACAGGGAGGGGTAAAAACAAAAAATAACACCTAAATCTATCTAATATAATCTAAATAAATGATAATATGGAGGTAAATGGGTTGGATGGGTGAAATAGGAGGAGGATGGCAATGGATTAGGAATAGGAAGGAACAAAAACTGCTGGGAGAGAGGGAGCCTTCTGAAACGCCTGCTGTTCAGGAACAGTGACTAGCTCAGAAGGTGTTGGGAAGGGGGGAGGCAATCAGTTTTGTTTCTTGCTGCGCCCGCCTCACCGCAAGCCCCATTGGCTCCGTGCAGCCTAGCCCGTGGCCAATCGCAGACTGCGAAGCCAGTGGTCTGAGGCAAAAAGGGATGGTGATTGGGCAGGCTGGCTGCTACTCCAAGCCTCTCCACCCCTGGTGCCTGGAAGTCTGCTCCTCAGCTGACTCCCCCTCCCTGTCACGTTTTGCCTTCCAGTGACAGATTTATGCCACCCGAACACGATCTGAACTGAATTAACTGTTCGGTCATTTCGACGTTTGGAATTGAGTTCGGTTTGGTCAGTTTGTGTTCGGTCGTCTGAACAGGCCAAGTTCGGGTTAAACTCCGAACCTCCAAACTGCGTTCACCCATCCCTAGTTCTGAATACATGAAGTCCAATCACAACATGGTAGCCACATATTTCATATAGTAGAGGTCAGACATTAATGTTTTATTGTCCTTAATTCCACCCACTTCCTGGTTGTGATGGAGATCTTGAGTATACACAAACTTGCTTCACTTCTCAACTCCTGTTTGCATTGTCATAGAGTTCAAGTTTCACACAATTTTCTATTCTTCTTTCCAATCCACCGCAAGGGTTTTTCCACTAGTTCTGTGATGTCCAGCCTTTTTTCTTTGCTTCTCTTAGTCTTCACAGAGTTATTCCAGTATATCCTTGGTCTTCCTTGACCTCTGTCTGCTTCCTTCTTCCATCTTTTCTCTGTTGGCTGCTCTTGCACCATTCTTCTTGCAGGTCCAGACCAGCTCAGCCATGCTCTTTTTATGCTCACCAATGTTGAACACCCCAAGTTCATTCTCTTTCATTTATAGATACATAACATAAACTAAAGCCATATTTTCTTAGACACTCTTCTTCTCTACCAGCACATGCTTTTCAGTGTTGGATTGGAATGCTGACTATGGCTGAAACGAGATCTCGGTGTGCTGAGTACTCACCGAAATCCTGGTGCTTGTTCTATTCTGGGACAAACCAAGTACCAGGATGTACTTGCCATGTTCTTGGCAAGCAAAAAACAAGTAAAAACCAAGACACAAATTTCAACACCTGCTTCCTCTGCCCCACCAGCAAAAACCTGTGTTCCCTGGGTTGACTCACTTCACTTGCTGGGCTAGGACTCCTATTGTGTACTGTCCTGGTCACTGCTCCCTGCTCGTCCCCCTGCCTACAAAATGCACAGCTGATCCTGGGGACTTCCTTGATCAGCTTTTTCTGAGATGGGAAGAGACCAGCGAGGCCTCTTCACACCTGCATACAACCCTCTAATTGGTTCTTGTTCAGGGGAACTGAGGAGCGCATATCATATTGCATATCATATTGTATTGCTAGTTAGCATATCCCCATAATTATTTTCCTGTTCACTGCCCTCCCCCATCTGGATTTGTTGTCAGACTAGTAATGGTAACATTTGGTTATGCAGTAACCTGGTAATACAATAATATGGAAATGGTAATAATACAGTAAACTGGTTAACTGTTGCAGTATAATCTGGTTATTCATTTTGTTGGTTAGCTGTCACGGTAATCAGTTAATGGCCAGAAAACTGCCAAACTGTCTGGAATGGCGGATTATTAACCGTGGATAGCAAATTTACTACTTGTTTCAGTTCTAGTGGTGGGAGCCTGTGTGTGTGACCAAGTCACAAGAGCACTTAGAGTTCCACTGGTAGAGAGAGAAGCTGAGCTGTAGTCTCAGCACACCAGATAGCTGAATTGCTTGGTCTGGCACTGCTAGCAGCTTCAGCTGTGACAATACTGCTTATATAAGTCTGCAGGACCAGGAAGGTTCCTCAAGGGTGGGGGGACTGGCCAGGGGGAAGATTGTTTAAGGGACCCAGGAAGTTGGCTCCTAAGGCAGCAGAGAGGAAGGAGGTTCCAGGCTGGGACTGTCTGCAGTGCAGAGTGGATAGTTAAAGCCAGGAGCCAGAAGGGAAGGACTCCCCAGCAGACAGGAGTCAGAGTGGAGAACTCTCTGAGACTGCAGGAGCCTGCAGGAGCGTGATTGTTCTTTGTTTTAGTATTATTTGGTTTGGATACCTGGGGACCTGTGTTTAACAGGTGACCCCTACACAGAGAATGTGCGGCTGGCTATAAGGGGTGAAGTGGAGGCCAGGCCCTAAAAAGTCGCTAAGGCTGTTAATACCTTGGGCTGGGACTAATATTGAATGTTTAATGTGGTGGCGTGCAAGCTGATTCCCCAATTGCTAAGACTGCCATGTCCTCCTCAGGCTTGGAGAGGCAATGCTCTTCTGAGATGGGGTGGAGAGGCGAGCGAGTGGTGGAGCGAGTGGTTTACAACATAATAAAATATAGATACAAATCCACTCTCGGTATAAAAATAATAAAACCATTTAAAAACCCTCCCAAAACTCTATCCCCACTAGCCAAATGTTTGGTCAACAAGAAAGTCTTCCAGTACGTCTGGAAAATGCTTAAGCTTTGGCAAACTTCCAGGGAAGGGAATTACATAGCTTTGGAGCAGCTACTGAGTATGCCTTTCTGCCCACCTTTGTTGTATGAACATAGCACACCAATATGTACAGGAGAATGTTCTTGACTGACCTCAGGGGCCATGATGGAGCTTACTGTGATATTTGGGGCCCAGGCCTTTTAGAGCTTAATAGGTCAAAACTAGCAGCATGAATTGAGCCCAGAAAGCTACTGGAAACCAGTGTAGTCTTTGGGTGTTAGCAAATGAGAGGAGAGCCCCCTGGAGTCTAGATTTGGTCCATGCATCCCCCCACTCACATGGTTTAGAGTCTAATAAATGGGCAGTCCCCTGCATGTATTTCTTGTGCCAACCAGGATGAACTGGGAGGAAAATTGTGCTTTTAAGGTGGACATTACATGCGTGCCAGTGAAAGCAGGAGTGGGGGGAGAGACTGAAAGTGGTTGTTCCTTGGAACACCCAAGGCTCTTTATCCATGACTTTATGGTGCTGGTGGACATGTATGTGTGGAGGTGCTTCACGCAACCTAATTGGTGGGCCGTAGACATATGGACTCCCATTAGCCTGCATTTGTCCACATAGCAGGCTCCACTTGCGCTGGGACCTCAGCTTGAGTGGGGGCTGTGTATCGTGTGTGTGTGTGTGTGTGTGTGTGTCCAAGTGACCGTTGGGAGTGAAAACTAGGGATGTGCATTTCATTTTCATTATTATGGTAACGAAAACAAAATGTGTTTTTTTCATTATTATAATAATAAAAACGACTAATAATAATAATAATAATAATGAAAACAAAAATGCTAACAAAATTTTGTTTTTGAAATAATGGGGAAAATGAAAAAAGTATTTCTGACTATAATGTTTTTGTTTCTTATTCAATTCTGCTGAAACTTAGGGAGCTTGTACCCCCAATGTAGGGCACTCTATGTCCCAAATTTTGAAAAGAGTGGGTAAAGGAGACTGATTCTAGAAGCAACTGAATGTTGTGATTTTAAGAAAAGCTCCATACACATTTCTGGTTACACCTTTTTTAACTTCCATCCAATTTGCATGAAATCTGGAAAACGTATGTCCCTACACTAGTGTACCAATCCTGCCAAATTTCAGAAAGATTGGATTAAGTGTCCTAATGTTATGTTATTAACTTGAAAGATAAGTTTCCAGCTGTAACATTTTTATATTCCACCCTGTTTACATGTAATTTGGCAGAGGTTTATCACACCCCTTCCCTGTCATTTCTGCCAAATTACAGGACAATTTGATAAAGGGATCCAATTTTATAAGCAATTGTGAAGTTGTCCCCTTGAAGACCATTATTCAGATAAATACCAGCACATGCAGTGCCAGTCAGAAGCAGGCACCTGGTACAGCAGGGGGAAGGAGGATGTAGGAGGGAGGATGGGGAGCAACCCAACAGACTGACAGACACATTCACTGGCCAATTACTGCATGCTTCCAGCTTTACAGGACCAATCGGTGGTGACTTCGAGGCGGGCATAGGGGGCGGCCCTGAGGCAGGCATAGAAGTGACATAACTGGGACTTTGTAGATAGCATCCCAGAAATCCTGAGACATATTTTACACATCCTGGCTGGCCAGTTATCATCACACTCACATTCTGCAGCACTGTGACAGAGGACATAAGAGAATCTCTATTGGCTCTTTCCTAAACAGATGCTTCCGACTTCCCAGTAACAAGTGGGGGAGAGAAGTTGGGATGGTCGCAGCACAGAATGAGGATATTTGGTTGACATTTCTGCTGACCAATTGGCATCACAAACCGATTTTATACCACAGTGACACGTAAGAGAATCCCTGGCATAGGCTCCTTCTCTGCATATGCTGTGCAGACATATAAAATTGGAACCCTTTATCACATCTTTCTGATATTTGGCAGAGATGATCCTGAAGGTGTGAGAGCATACTGTGATATTTGGGGCCCAGACCATTTAGAGCTTAATAGGTCAATAGCCCCACCAAATTTCATGTACGCTGGTTGGACTACAAAGAAGTCACAGCCAGACATATATTTATAGGTTAATTGCATATACCACCACGACCCTTTATCCAATGCTTCTGAAGGTTGGAATATATATATTAAACATGGGAAGGGGTATAAACTTGACAAGTGTCATCCATATTAGATGGGAGACAAAGAAGGTACAGCCAGAAATGCATATGCAGATTTTTACAAAATAGAATAATTCAACTGCTTATAAAATCTTATTCCTTTATCCAATCCTTCTGGTGTTTGGTACTCATAATGCCGTCCATATGAGGTACAATCCCCCCACATATCATCCAAATATATGAAAAAAATTAAAAAGTTACAGCCAAAAATGTTTTTTCAATTGAAACAAATGGAAAGAAAACGAAAGCAAAAACAAAAATGAAATGTTGATATTTTTGAAAACGAAAAAGACAGATTTAAATAACGAAAATAAAAAATGAAAACGCAAAATGACATGGGTCCCTGGTGCACACCTCTAGTGAAAAACCTAATAACAGGCAGGTGGACACCCAGCTGGTGTGGGCTACTGTCTCGTTTAACACCCTTTGAAGCACATGTGTGAAGCATAACAAATATTTATAATACTTCTTGTCATGGTTCTCCTTCTACAACAAATGGAAATGTTTCACCCTCTTAATTCTGATGTGATACTAAGCTTTAATTATGCTAAGAAGCTACTGTTATATGCCTCAGATACTCAATGTAGAGTATCATGTGACACCATGCTGATTTTATCATGTGACACCATGCTGATTCTATAGTCCTGGCTTTCTCACTATTGCCCTCTGATCCCTAATACAGTTTCCTTTGATCTTTGCTAGGCTCTGGCAGAGATGTGCAGAACTGTGAGAAGAGACTGTGGACTCTGGCAATTTTGGCAATCCTTCCCCGCCCCCCCCCCCCCCTCCATCCTGTAAGTACAATTGCCCTTACACTGGTTATATTTGCCTATTAGAATTAATATAAATGTTTTAATTAAAATGTAATAAGCTAACCTAACCTGTGACTTGTCATGAGACTGTTTAAATTTCTTTCTAATTGCAGATTCTGAAAACCTAATGATAAATGTTTCTTTTCCTAAAGGCTAGTAATGACAGGTTTCTTAAAGTATAGCACTTAAGTACAGCTGACTTCTTTATTATTCCAAATATATTTGCTCCTGCCCTCCTTTTACCCAGCAACTCTTGTTTTCTTTTTAGCTGGATTTTCCATTTCTATTCTTTTGCCAACCAGCTTAGCCAGTTATGGGTATAATAGTCAGGCCAAATCTTCAGCTGGTGATAATCAGCATAGATCTACCCTCTGCAATCCTAAGCCCACTTATTCGTGAGTAATCAATGGGACTTTCAAGTAAGTGTGCTTAGGATTCTGGCAATGACTTTAACGGAGTTATGTTCATTTCATACCAGATAAGGAACTTGATGTTTTGTTTTTAACTATTTGGATTTTATGCAGGCAAGGTATCTAAAATAGCATCAATAATAAGAAATCAGCAATTTCATTTTGCAGTTTAATCAGTTAGCACTTTCCTCACGGAACGGTAATAAAACCAAATCTGAGGCTGCTTTCCCACGAGACTCTTTGCGCAGCCTTTGGCGCTGCGGGAGCATGCACTATTCAAATGTCACGTAGCTCCCATCTCGTGGGAAAGGAGGAAGGGCGGCTTTTCTGCCAGCAAGCTAATGCATCGGACAGGGTAGGATTTCACTACCCTGTCTGATACGTGAGCTTGCTGGCAGGAGAGCCGCACTTCCTCCTTTCCCGCGAGACAGGAGCTGCGCGACATTTGAATAATGCATGCTCCCGCGGTGCCAAAGGCTGCTCGTGGGAAAGCAGCCTGAGTAGTGTCATCGTCCGTCCTGATGATGCACACAGAATTACTACTGCCTGCATCTATCTGCCCAACTTTTCCTGTTGAGAGTCCCTTCCCCCAAGACTCAATGTATTTTTAATCACTCTCAATTGATTCTGGACTAAAAGTAGCTAGGATACATTGGATAAACAAGTGATTAAGAAAGGAGATCTTACATTTGAGCTTTACTCAGACTCCTCACCTTCATTGTTGCGATCACTTGGAATATGGGACAGTACTTTATGCTTATAAGAAAACTTGTATCAGAAGAGGGGGGGGGGGAAAGCTTCTGGTATCATTTTTCTGAAATAGTAGTGTATATCATAACTCAAAGGTGAGTAAAAGTATCACAATCTGGCCTCATCCTGGTTCTTCAGCTGTACTGTCCGGCATTCCTTCCGCTTATGTATATAATTAAAGAAAACCAGAAAATAGCTTTGCTGAGAAGGGACGGATTTGCCTTCTCTCCCTCTTTGCTGTGTGAAGTGTGCCAGGTGGTGCTTCCTTCATCCATACTCTAACCTTGGCCTCCTAGTGATAGTGCTGATGAGCTGTCCCTCATCCTTTGCTGTGCATTAGAGTTCTATCTTTAGAATCTCTGCACATAAGCATATCCTGTTCCTTACTATCCCTGAACACCCACAAAAAAACTTCCTCTGATTTGTCACTGTCAAGTTACTTCACACAGATGCAAGCTATTTTAGACATTTCTACTGCACAAACTGACAATTCTCCTGGATGCTTTATTTTCCATTGAAATGTTTCCACAGCTTTTTCTTGTATTCAGTGAGGAAAACCTTCACCTGCCCCTTTGTTGGCCACGGAGAGTTAGTATTGTCTGACTGTATTGACTTTAGGATGCCTGTGGCCAATGAGAGAATCAACACTTTTTGTTCACTATAATGATCCACAAACTACGTAGTCCAGTATACCACACAGGGCTTCAATGGGACTAGGATGGAGTAAGTGGTTTTGTGGATTGTAGTGTACCTCACATAGGAAAGACTGAGGATGGTGAGGGGGAATGACTCGTAAACTAATGAGTTCACTAATCCCAATTCATTTCCCATCTCAGTAGGGTCCATTTCTTCCAGTTTCAGGAAGAATCCATGTACTACTATTATACAAGTAGTAAAAGGCTTGACAGGAAACAGAAGCAGGGGGCAGGCAATTTAGCTCGGACCACTGTACAAGACATGGGTCTAGCTAAACTGCCTGCCCTCTCTGTTTCCAGTCAAGTTTTTTTTTTTTTTTGCATGATGAGGGCAGAAATCATCTTTCTTAATGTAATTCTGGCTCTGTATTTAAGGTGGCTTGTACTCTGTTAAAATAAAATCATGAACATTCTATTCATTATAAAATCAAGATGTTTTCTTAACCTATCACTTTGAAATATTGTACAGAAGGTCTGTTCAGTGAGGGGTAGAAACTATACAAATTTCAGAAAGATCAGGTGAGAAACAGCTGAGTTATAAGGGTTTGAAAATTGGAAGCAGAACTGTTTTTTTTCTTGGTTTTGTGACTGGCTTTTCCTGACACAGAAAAGTGTGTTTAAAGTTACACATCTGATGGTGTAGAGGTGCCAGAAAATTCAAGCATACGTTCTTGTCAATTCCTGAGTTTGGAGTTTTAGAATTTATCATGTAGTTTTAAAGTTGTGAGGTTTTGAAGTTCCCATGTTAACCAATGGAGAGAGTCAGAATTTTCAATAACATCATGCAAGCACAGTGGGCTAAATACTGTCCGGGGAGCAACAGCAGCTCCAGGTTATGCCCCGCATGTGCAGCAATGTTTCCTTTGGGGGGTGGGCCACAGCCTCCCTGCGCAGAGAACATGCCAGCCTCTTGGCCTAGGCAACCTGGATTGGCAGGGGCTCCTCAGCCCCATCTGGATGGGAAGTGTCTGGTGAGTGAAACCAGACACAGAGGAACTGGGATATGGAGGTGCTGCTGCCAGGGAAGAAGAGGCAGCCCTGCCACAGTCCCACTCCATGTCCATCTCCAGCTCTGGGACTAGGTGCGGAGGGGTTAGGGCAAGGGTGACTGAGGAGATCAGAGGAGGCAACAGTATTATGACTCCAGGACTGGGCAAACTGGAACAAAAGGGGGTAGTGGTAGCACAGGACTGGGAAAAGAGGGGGAAGAATACTCAGGTTGTGGAGTTGGATGAGGTCAGGAGGCAGCAGTACGGGACTCAGAGCAGTGAAGGGGAGGTAGCAGTAGGGAGAGGGATCTTGGGGCAGGAGAGGGGACCTGGGGGGAGGGAGCAGTAGGGGAGGGATCTTGGGGGTTTGGAGCAGTGTGGAGGTAGGGATCTTGGGGAAGGAGATGGGATCTTGGGGGTTGGGAGCAGCATGGGGGAAGGATCTTGGGTAGGAGGGGGATCTTGGAGGTGGAGCAGTGGAAGGGGAGGAATCCTTGTGACTTGGAGCAGTGGGGGGGAATGATCTCGGAGCAAGAGGGGATGACTCAGGAGTACAGGTATGTAGGGGCCAGGGGATATGGGGAGAAAAGGGAGACCCAGGGGGCCGTGAGCTTGAGCAATCTTGGGCCAGAATGGGAGACCTGAGGGCTTAGGGCTTGAAGAGAGTACTAGGGATGGGTGAACAGAACCAGGTTCAGAAATTCGGTTCGGTTCGGAAGTTCGATTCAGCCAACCGAACTATTTGGGTTCAGTCAAAACTTCCAAACAAAGTTCGGAAATTCAAACCCCATTGAACTAAATGGAATATTATTTTTTAGGGGTGGGCGAACAGAGCCGAGTTCGGAAATTTGGTTCAGTTTGGTTCAAAAATTCGGTTCGTAAGTTCGGTTCAGTCAACCAAACTGGTTGAGTTCGGTCCGAACTCCGAACTTCTGAACCGCGTTTGCCCATCCCTAGAGAGTACACAAGGGCAGGTGGCTTCCTATTGTACTAGGGTGTGTCTACATAGCTTTTCCATTCTCTTTATAGTCTACAGGCCTTTTTTGATTCTCCTCCTTAAGCCTCTCCTTCATTCTGAATTAATTTAAAGCAGTTTAAACTTCTGTCATGCTATCTATTTCTGCTGTAATGGTAAAGCTTTCCCTGGATGTGAATGATTAAACTGCATTCACCAGAACACACTCAGAAGGGGCTGCCACTCAGAGACAAATTATACAGGGAGACAAGACTTGGTGCAGCCAGGCAGTGGTGGAGGAAGTGTCTGTATGGGAAGGGGGCATCCAGGTGCTGTGGGAGTGTTTGTGGGGGACAAGGCTGATAAATGGGTGATGTGTATGCATGGGTGAGACTTGGGGGTAGGCAGGGATGGGAGGAAGTGTATGTATTGATTATGGGTGTTACCAGGGAGGGGGGTGTATATAGGGGGACAAGCCTGAGAGATGGATGATGTGTTTCCATGAGGAAGGCTGGGGGGTAGCCAGGGGTGGGGAGAAATTTTTCTATGAGACGGGGCTACCAAGGTACTGGAGGGTTATTATATGGTAGGTAAAGGCTGAGAGATGAGTGGTGTGTATTCAGGGACAAAGTTTGGGGAACAGTCAGGGCGGGAACTGTGTGTGTATGTTTTTCGTATGTGTTTTCAGCTGGGATGGGGACAACAGGATATCCATGTACTGGGGTGGGTGAGTGTTGTATATGGGGGAAGAAGGATGATGGTTATGGGGTTAGTAGCTTGATCCCTCTTATGAGGGCTGTACCTCAGAGGAAAGGAGATGGCAACCAATCCTCAGTCAGGAGCCATTAGCCATAGACAGCCAAATCCCTTTCCAATACATTATAGTATTCCATTGCATGATATATTATGGCAAATATTTGCTTCCCCTCAATTAGGGATGGGCAAATGTGGTTCGGCAGTTCGGAGTCCGGCCCGAACTTGGCCTGTTCGGACGACTGAACTTGAACCCAAACCCGAACGCGAACATACCAAACAGCGAAATGGCCGAACAGCTCGGTCAGTTCGGATCGCGTTCGGATGAGTTCGGGTGGCAAAAATAGGTTCACTGGAAGGTTAAACATGACAGGGAGGCGTCAGTCACTGAGGAGCAGACTTCCAGGCACCAGGGGTGGAGAGGCTTGCAAGAAACGAAACTAATTATCTGCCTCGCCCCTTCCCAACACCTTCTGAGCTAGTTACTGTTCCTGAACAGCAGGCGTTGAATAGGATTTTTAGATTGCTTTAAGTTTCATTTCAGTTTTGTAATGAAATGAAACTTAAACCATAAACTGAAACCTTGTGTTATGCACTATACAGACTCATTGAGTATGTAATGTATGTATTTCACTACAGACTCCTCTTCTGTTTGTGATTCCCCCCCATCCCATATATATGGGATGTNCTATCTATCTATCTATCTCCCCCATCCCATATCCATATCCATATATATTTGGATATGGATATGGGATGGGGGGGATAGATAGATAGATAGATAGATAGTAGAGAGTTGTAGGAGTTAGCTTAGTGATAGAGGTAGCGTTAGTGATTTATTTTTAGTGTTTGTAGGAGTAGGTCTGTGTACTTATTAGATAATCCATTTAGTTTGTAGCATTTAGAATAGTTAATAGCAGTTAGATTTAGTGTAGATAGATAGATATAATATTAGATAAAAAAATAAATTAAAAAGCCCATATAAAAACAAAAAAACAAAAGAAAACCATATAAAACCCAATAAAAAACCAAAAAACCATATAAAAAACAAAAAAACACCCATAACAACACTTCCCGAATGGCCGAACCAAACAGCCGAACGGCCTAACCGAACGGCCTGTTCGGATGACCGAACCAAACAGCCGAACCCGAACTCAGCGAACTAGCCGAACTGCCGAACCGAACGGACGAACCGAATGCAACTGAACCGAACGGACGAACCCAAACCGCGATCTATTAGCCCATCCCTACCCTCAATCATAGAGTCACAAGGCTGGAAGGTACCTCCAGGGTCATCTAGTCCAGCCTCCTGCACCGTTGTCATGCCCCAGCCATCCACACAAAGAAATCCCACCAAAAGCTTCAAGCAGAGACTGGGACAAACCAGAGCACACCAATGCCTGAAATAACAGGAAATAAGAAGTTTAAGAATAAATAAGAAATTTAGAAAAAGAAGGCTCCAGATGTCCCAAGCAAGTGAGCCACATCCATGCTACAGGGGAAGATGAAACCCCCTGAGAGTCAACTGCCGGTATGCCCAGAGGGAAAATTCCTTCCTGACCCCAAATATGGTGATCAGATAGACCACGACATGCACGCAGGCACCACCAACAAGGCACCTGATATACATTATAGTACCCAGACTTCAGAATGCCTTGACAGTCCCACCTCCAGCCATAGCTGGAGTAAACTGCAACTGGAGCTTACCTGTATGGTAAGCAGATGCCCTTGAGCAGCTGCCTGAGAGGGGAGCTATAAATGAAAGAGAAATTGTGACTATGGAGGAGACAGGGATCAAGTCCATAATGTAGGGGTGGGGAGTAGCTTGTTGTCCCCAGCTTCAGTGTTATCCCCAATCTGCAGAGGAAGAAGATTGCGGCTGAAAGACCAAGGCAAAGTGTGGGTGCATAGAGCCACACAATATGTGAGACACTATATAACATCTTTACTGGTTACATGGCATGCAAGTTAAGGCAAGAGCCTTAACTTACAGTTTCCATGCTTTCTGGAACATGTTTGAATTTGTAAAACCCTTAACGTCCTCTTAAACTGAAGGTTCCCCCCCCCCCCACCGGAATTATTTTTTGTGTGTTCCATGTAGCACCTTCTAGTATGTAGTCTGGTAGTGGTACAGCTCCGGCAAACAAGTTTTCCTGAACCAAAGCACTTACCATCTGGAGGTATGGGTCAAGATAAGGCAGAAAAGCAAAAATGAAAAAGGGAGGGGGAAAAAAGAAAAGGTAAAATTATCATTAGAGTCCCATTTCTGCAAGTCGCTTCAACACATTTTATGTAAGCACATGAGTAATCCCATTCCTAATCAGGAAAAAAATGTGTGATTTCAACAGGACTTAAACATGTGCTGTAAATTAATCATGTGCTTAAAGTGATTTGTGGGATGGAAGCTGGTAAATGGATGGTAAATTTTTGGAAAAGTTCTGGAAGGCTTTTTTTGGATTGTTTTAACTATTAGGCTATTCCTTGGACTTTTTTTTTTTTAAAAAAAAAAAGCATATCCCGCCCCCTGTGCTGTTACTTTAATGAGAAGCCCAGTGCTTTTGCTACTAGCCTTGCTAAAAGTTCTGGAAGTGGTATTTGAGTAGTTTACCATTTTAGCCGCAATGAAGCTGCCTCATGTTTCACTATTTGCCAAGTGTCATATTATTCAGCTCTTTTCGCACCTCTGGCCAACTCGTCATCACAATCATTATCCAACCTCTGCTTAACACCTCATTAAAAAAATATACTCATCTCACTTCCTCTCTCAATGTTCTTCACTTGTCAACAAGTCCTGCTTTCTTCCTCTCTCACATGTGGTTCTTTTAGTGCTCAATATTTGTCAATCATCGGGTTTACCCTCTAATGTGATTTCTTCCTATTGTTCGTATTACCCACCCTTTCTCTAAACTACAGCTTCTTGCAAGTTCAGCCTGTTTCCTCGTTACTAGTGAATGTTGTTCTTGTTTATCCTTCGGCTTGAACGCTAAAGAAGAGACATAGTATCATTTAGTTGCCATAATGATGACAACATCTTCACTGTCGCTTTTAAATAGAAGGTTCTATTTTTAATTACTTTTATTTCTCATTCAGTCTGAGTTATCTAAAACATTTTGCCAGATATTTCTGGAGAAATCTATTGGATATAATTAGTGAGAACTGGGATCATGTTTACCTCCAGGTAAGGACCAAAAGAAAAATACCCACCTGGAAAATAGTTGCTTCACTTGGCCCCAATTAAGAAGGGGAGAGGGAAATTATAGTTAAATGACATGAAAAAAAATATTTTGAGCGTTTTAAAAAAAGTATAGTACAATTGACTGCATTACTGTTGTTCTGGTTGTGTCTTATGTGGTGAAACCGAAATTTCTATTCTGATTTTTGATTGGAATGGGTCAGTTCACTTGTTCTGATAAAAAAACATAACAATCAATGTTTCATCCAATTCCAGTTGGAATCAGACAAAATATTAAATAAAAAAATTAAAATAATAAAAAACCCTCGTGCATGCACAAAACGTCTTATGGTGATTGTAAAAGAATGGGCAGGAATGTATTCGTTTCTTCCAAACCCTTACTATGGTCCTTTACCTTCCTGGGCCCATTGACACACAGGTTGTTACAAAACATAATGCCAAATGTGTGGAAATCCATAATGTGTTGGCAGGGCCGGCCTTAGGAGATGCGGGGCCCAGGGCGGTGGAGAAACACAGGGTCCCACTCTCCCCCCGGCAGCTTTTCCACCAGTGGCCGATGGGCCTAGGGGCGCTCCCCGGCTCAGGGGGGCACTCCCCAGCTTGGTCGGGGGGTGCTGCCTGGGCTCGGGGATGGACGGAGGGGCACTCCCCTCTACCTATCTCCAAGTCCAGCCATTTCGCGATCACTTACCCCATCTGTTGCTGTGGCATCAGCGTCACCGCATCCTAGGCCCTGCGCCGGGCCCGCTTGCCAGCTCCCTGCATTGGGCTCTGGCGGTAGCGGGTGCAGCAGCAGCAGATTAAATCTGCCGCCGTCCTGCCTCCTGCCATCGGAAGTTGCGAGGGAGTGTGGGAGAGGCAGGGCCTCTGCCTCTCCCTCACTCCATGCCCCCCTCCTCTGTCTGTCTGTCTTGGCCAGGGGGAGTGAGAGAGAGGCAGAGGCCCCACCTCTCCCACATTCCTCCTAGCAGAGACTGACAAGCAGTGGAGGGGGGCGCTGCCTGTCAGTTGGACTCGGAGTTGGCCAGGGGGCCCCACGCTCAGGGTTCCTGAGCTCCTGACCACTGTCAGGTCGGGAGCTGGGAACCCCGCGTGCGGCCCCTGCCGAGGAGCCGGGCCCGGGGCGGCTGTCCCAAGCCGTCCCATGGTAAGGCCGGCCCTTTGTGTTGAAATCATTGACATCACCTCGGGTGCATGGCTGACTTTACAGACTACCTGATACCATTAGTCTTCTCCCATCAGTTGTTGGCTGAAAGGTGTTCTTTGGTGCAAGTGTTCCCTATGGTATCTCAGTTGTCCACAGAACAGAAGTGGGACAACAAGCTTATTTCTATGTAACAGCAACTACATGCATGTGACTGCTACTTGCTGTCTGTGCACATGTGTTTTGGGATCACAGTCCTTGTGCAACACAAAGCGTGTTTGCACAGACAAACAGAATGGGTGAACAAAAGTGTTTTTCATGTCCAAATGAATGGTTAGTGTTCTGTCTGGTAATAGCCACAGAGGCTGCTGTATCCATGAGATCCAACACTATGGTTTATTTATAGTTTTGTGGTGCAGGTCTTCCCTAAGTTGCACCACAATCTTGTACAAATGGAAAGTATACTAGCATGTTCCTCAGGTTTCTTGACGCAGGGTGTACTTTGTCCAGGTCTGGATTCTGGCCTTGGGCCTTCTATATACAAATCAATAGGGATGTGCAAATGTGGTTCGGAAGTTAGGAGTTTGGACCGAACTCGGTCTGTTCGGATGACCGAACCTGAACCCGAATCCGAACACGAACTGACCAAACCGAACTAGATCTGAACGTCGAAATGACTGAAGAGTTCGGATTGTGTTCGGGTGAGTTTGGGTGGCAAAAACGTGTCACTGGAAGGTCAAAAGTGACAGGGAGGGAGAGTCAGCTGAGGAGCAGACTTCCAGGCACCAGTGGTGGAGAGACTTGGAGTAGCAGGCCAGCCTGCCCAATCACCATCCCTTTTCGCTTCAGACCACTGGCTTCGCAGTTTGCGATTGGCTACGGGCTAGACTGCACAGAGCCAATGGGGCTTGCAGTGAGGCGGGCGCAGCAAGAAACAAAACTGATTGCCTCCCCCGTTCCCAACACCTTACGGGCTAGACTGCACAGAGCCAATGGGGCTTGCAGTGAGGCGGGGGCAGCAAGAAACAAAACTGATTGCCTCCCCCGTTCCCAACACCTTCTGAGCTAGTCACTGTTCCTGACAGCAGGCGTTTCAGAAGGCTCCCTCACCCAGCAGTTTTGTTCTCCTCAATCCATTGCCACCCTCCTCTTATTTCACCCATCCAACCCATTTACCTTTATATTATCATTTATTTAGATTATATTAGATAGATTTAGCTGTTATTTTTATTTTTTACTCATCCCTGTGTTCTCTCTCTCCCTACCCTCCATTGAATCCATTCCTTACCCTTTCCCTCTCCCTCCATATTCCATCCCTCATTCCCTTCCCCTGTTTTTTGATTTATTAGAGTAGGATTAGATTGATTTATGTTTTATTTCAGTTTTTGTACTCCTCCCTGTGTTATTGTGAGCTGTCTGTGTTCCCCCCCCATCCCTGTGTAATATTGTATATTTATAAATAGAGAGAGATTATAGTAGTTAGGTAGGAGTTAGTTATTAGTTAGTTAAGTTAGCTTAGTTATAGTTTATAGAGATCAGTGATTCAATTTTAGAGTGTGTTTGTAGGACTAACTGTTAGATATTCCATTATTCAGTTCCATTGGTTGTATAATAGTTAGATAGTTAATAGCAGTTAGGTTTATATATATATATTATATTATATATTATATATATATATATTATATTATATATTATATATATATATATTATATTATATATTATATATATTAAAAAATTAAAAATTGTTTTTATAAAATATTTGTGCATTCTTTTGGTGGGAGAAATGGAGAAGGGAGGTAGGAGAGCGCGAGGCCAGTCTACTGCCTGCAAACCAGGCAATGAGGCACGTGGCAGAGCTGGCAGGGGCCGTGCCAGCAGCCCATCACCGTGCCCCAAGCTACGCAGGCCTGATTATGGGTCTTCCTCTCCCAGCACTAGTGGCACTAGTGCTCCCAGTTAGGGGGTTAGGCGTTGCCTCCTGGCAGCGTCCTCCACTGCCACGCAGGGCACTGTAATGTCTGCATCGCAGGCAGCTGAGGCTGTCTCAACTTCGGCTGCAGGTGCAGGCGACTCAGTGCCTGAAGCTCCTCAGGGGTCACCATTGTCCCCCAACTCCCCCATAATTATTGAGGCAATCCACCAAAGCAGTCCAGGGCTGATGGATCTCACCCCGGCTTCTAGAGGCAGGGCCTGATCCCCGGGCAATGAAAGATGGAATGGCAATGGAATGATGATACTCAGCTGTACCTCTCATTTTTGACCGACCCAGGCCCTGCTGTCTTGTTGCTTTCCCAATGTTTGGAGGCTGTGGCGGATTGGATGCGGCAGAGTAGACTGAAGCTCAATCCTGATAATATGGAGGTGATGGTGGTGGGTAGGGCGAGGGAGGTGCCGGCTCCTCTGGTGGTGGTGGTGGGTCTGCCCTCCCGTAGCCCAGCAGGTTCGGAGTTTGGGGGTGGTTTTGGATCCAGGCCTCCATCTGGATCAGCAGGTGGAGGCGGTGGCTAAAGGCGCCTTTCGCCAGCTGTATCTGGTATGGAGGCTGCGCCCATACAGTTCCGGGCCTGACAAGACCACTCTTATTCACGTCTTCATCACCTCGAGGATAGACTACTGCAATGTGCTCTACATGGGGCTTCCTTTGGTTCTGGTTTGGAGGCTTCTGCTGGTGCAGAATGCGGCGGTCCGTCTTCTTACAGGGACGAGGTGGCGGGAGCATATTACACCTGTGCTCTGCACTCTGCACTGGCTGCCTATAGCGTACCGAGCCAGATTCAAGGTTCTGGTGTTGATTTACAAAGTCCTATATGGTCTGGGCCTCTCATACCTTGGGGACTGCCTCGCCTTCCGCGCCTCTGGGCGATCCCTGCGGTCTGCCGGGGGTGCCTTCTTGGAGGTCCCTCATGTTAAACGGGGGGCCACAATGGAGAAGGCATTCTCGGTGGATGGACTGCGACTCTAGAACTCCCTCCCGGAGGAAGATCGCCTGGCCCCGGGTCTGATGGCTTTTCATTGAGCCTGTAAGACCTGGTTGTTAGCCCAGGCCTTCAAAGAGGATGGTGGG
>QEPC01012103.1:161060-182402 GCA_003113815.1 Sphenodon punctatus | reverse complement strand
CAGGTTGCAAATTTCGAACCCTGCCTCAGTCTGCCTGACTGCCGCTCATGCCACGCCACCTGACTGCCTGCCTCGGCAACCAATGTCTGCTGCTGCTAGTGCCAATGGCCCCCAGGCCTATATTCTGTCTGAGCAAAGGGTTCTGTACCGTGACAACCCACTGTCTGCTGGTGCCAATGACCCCCAGGCCAGGCCTATATGCTGTCTGTGCTAAGGGTTCTGTACCCTGGCAACCAATGTCTGCTGGTGCAAGTGCCAATGCCACCCATGCTGTCTGTGTCACGGGTTCCAGGGCCTGACATTCCTCGCACAGAGGTGATGTCATTCCACCGCATCAAGAAACAGCCACTCCATCCCCAGGACCCGCTGCCAGGGTTCTGGGGACAGGTTACAGGCAGGGAGGGCTGTGGCCAATATCCAGAAGCTGCCACTATAGCCCCAGGACCCACCGTCTTGGGTCTGGGGCCATCATTCCTCGCACATTGCGCTGTCATTCCACAGCATCAAGAAACAGCCACTCTATCCCCAGGACCCGCCATCAGGGTTTTGGGGCCAAATTACGGGCAGGGAGGGCTGTGGCCAATAACTAGAAGCTGCCACTCCAGTCCCAGGACCCACCCTTAGGGTTCTTGTGCCCTGTCATTCCACTCACGGGGAACTGTCATTCCACCTTTTCTTTATGCTACCTGCTGTTCATGGTGAGAGAGAAATAAGAGAGAGAGAGAGAAAGTCTCCCCACTGCTGGAAAGAGAGACAGACATGATCCCACCCATGCTGTCACCAGCACTATATAGCCATAGAGAGAGAGCGAGAGAGAGAGAGGGTCCCTGCTAGAACAAGAGAGATGTGGGTTGGAGGGGGAGAGGTAGGTGTATCCAGCTACCCTGGTTGTCACCTGCCAGAACCAGGAAGAACTCCCATCTGTCCTCATGCGCCCAATGCACCACACAGCAAACCTACGATAATGAGATGGAATATAACACAACATATTATATGTGCCTGCCTACCTGTGTGCATTCCTGTACCTGCTGCTACCACCTATCGCATGATTGAATGAAGTGTGCCCGATAGGCTTTAGGCTGTCATTCCACTCTCCATGAATCAGTCATGCCCGCCCATCCCAGGAACCATCAATGAGATTCTGGGACCATCATTCCAGCCACTGGGGGTCGCATTCCATTCCACTGCATTGAGAAGCCCTGTGCCCGCACGCCAGACTGACCCCCCCAAAAAAGCCTACTCCTCCGCACCCACCTGTGGATGCCTGCTGAAGCTGTTGTAAATAAAAGCCCCTCCAACCACCAGCTCCTGCTGCCTGCTGCCCACTGCCAAGGAGCCTGTCTCTCTTTCTCTCTGTCACACCCACCCACACAAACACCCTGCACCTCCTGGGGGTCTGACTGAAAGTTGAGACCCTGCTGCTGGCACAGCACATCTTTGCATTAATAACTACACTACGTGGGGTTGCAGGTGCTGCTGGTAGGGATTGACAAGCTGTATGAGATTCTGCCACCTGCCAGCCAGTACTTCAGCACATAGGGATAAAAGTTTGGAAAGGTCAAACAAAGCTTGTAACAAGAAATATAACAACTTTTATTAAAACTATTTAAATAACAACAACAACATTCTGAAACCAAAAGCAAACATTCAAAGGAAACTTATAAATTAAACTATGAGTCTCTGGAGGTGCTTGGAATGGCAATGGAGAGACCCTGGCTGGCATGTGCAAATCCTGCCCTCCTTGGGGTGCTAGGGGATGCTAGGGATTACAAGTAGAAAGGCCCTGGCTGGCACGTGCAAATCCTGCCCTCCTTGGGTGCTAGTAGCGATGGCAACGGGAGATGTAATCCTGGCTGGCACGTGCAAATCCTGCCCTCCTTGCGGTGCTTCAGAGGAATGAGACCCTTGCTGGCAAGTTCAAACCCTGTCCTCCTTGGGGTGCTAAGGATGGCAACTAGAAAGGCCCTGGCTGGCACGTGCAAACCCTGCCCTCCTTGAGGTGCTAGGGATGGCAATGGGAGATGTGACCCTGGCTAGAAAGACCCTGCCCTTATTTGGGGGTGCGCAGGGAATGGGATGGCAACTGGAGAGTGGAGACCCTTGCTAGCCTGGCACATATTTGAGTGGGGGTGCTGCTCGTGCCAGAGCCCCCCCCACTCCAGTACCCTCTCTCTCTGTGGCAGACATCTGCTGCCACCTGCTGATGCCCACTGTTTGTGCCTGACTGATGCCCACCACCCATGCACCCACCTGCACACCAGTGAGCTCACTCTAACGGATAGAGCCTTTCTTGTCCTCAAAGTAAAAAAAGTTTACAAACATGGCAGCACCTCCTGAGTCCGCCACTTGCTCCTCATCCGGGGAGCCACACACCACCACTGGCGATGTAGGGGCAGCAACCTCTTCCTCCTCCTCCTCGAGCGGCAAATTGGCCCCCAGCCGGGGAGTCAGCACAACAGCCTTCTTCATTTAAAAAAAATAAATCAATCATGCAACCAAAACACATAGTCACCCACAACACACACCAACCAGCCAAACAACACAGCCAAACTCAACCCAAACAGCTAAAACACACAAAACGAACAGTCAGCCAGCCAAACACACACACTCTCGACACACAGCTCTGCACGCACTTGAATTTCCAGTTTCCGGCGCGATCACGGCTTCATGTGCTCTCGCGATACTTTTTACGAACGCCCGAACTGAACGACTGAACCCGAACTCAGCGAACATATGAACGCACGAACCGAACGCAACCGAACCGAATGGCTGAACCCGAACCATGATCTGTTCGCCCATCCCTACATATCAAATCCCATGGTGGGCTTTGTTCTTGTCTTTATTCAGTAAGCCTGCCTCCTGCAGCTCCCTGGCCTCACCTCTTTGGGCAATGGGATCCCCAAAGTAAGCTGTCCTTGAGCACCAAGACTTTCCTCAAGCACTATCCTGAGTCATAGAGCTGGAAGGAATCTCCAAGATCCTCTAGTCCGTCTCCCTGCAGCAATGAAGGATTCATCATATATCTATGCTGACCTGACCAAAAAAAAAAATCACCTATAGAGAAACAGAGCCTATATAATAAATGATGTAACACATTGGTAGTGATGAGAGCATGCTAGTGCCTGAAATAACAGTCAGGGAGCAATTTATAAAATATATCCAGATGACTCAGACAAGTGAGCTGTCCCTCATTGTGCAGGGGAAGGCAAAACTCCCCTCAGAGTCAACTTCCCCAGGACTGTGCTTCCCTGGTGAGTTCTAGAATGGCTTTATTGTTAGGAGTGTGCAGAAGGCACACCATTGATTTTCATTTTAATTTTTTGTTTAGAAAACCCCCTCCGTTTTGGGGGGAGGGGGGCCATTGTAAATGAATCATACCGTTTTTGTTTATAATTATAATTTGATTTTAAAAATAATATGAATAATAAAAATTCACTGTGCATACGGAAAATGGCCACCGGGGCCATTCTGCACATTCACGACCCTTTTCCAAAATGGTGCCAGCAGCATTAGCGCTATTTTGGGTGATTTCAGACGTGACGATATCACAGTGAACCACGCTCAATTCCGCGTGGTGATTGTGATAGCGTCATGTCTGTTGGGGGAAACGGATGTTTCCCCCCAGATGTTACCATGGCTGGGGATTGCATTCGACACGTGAGCAGCCGAAGCGGGGGGACTGGAGGCCGCCGCGTGTCGAATGCAATCNTCCTCATCATCATCAATCTGGGCTAGGGCTACTGCTCCTATGCTGCTGAGGTGCTGTCCCTCCATCCCAATGCCTGGCACCTGCCCTGCCCCCCCCTCTCTCTCTCACATACTAGATGGCCTCGACCACCTTATCTGACTGACCTCATGATGCAGGGTGGCATTGGGAAACAAACTGTAAGCCTGCCAGCCGGCCTATGGATACAAGATCTCGGCCTGCCTACGTGAAACTAACTGGCTCTCGCTCTCTTGTGCTACACATTCTTTGCTAGCCTATCTGAGTGCCCTGCTGCCAATGTCCCAGCCTACCTGCCCTACTGCCCATGCCACGCTGCCTGTCTGCCTGACCAGCTTGCTGCCAAACTCAAAGCATGCCTCAGTCCACCTTTCTGCCTCCTATGCCAAGGTACCTGTCTGCCCACCCAGTTTGCCTAGCTCAAAACCTGACCAAGCCCACCTGCCCTACTGCCTCTCATGCCACGCTGCCTGCCTGCCTGCCCACCCAGGTTGCAAATTTCGAACCCTGCCTCAGTCTGCCTGACTGCCGCTCATGCCACGCCACCTGACTGCCTGCCTCGGCAACCAATGTCTGCTGCTGCTAGTGCCAATGGCCCCCAGGCCTATATTCTGTCTGAGCAAAGGGTTCTGTACCGTGACAACCCACTGTCTGCTGGTGCCAATGACCCCCAGGCCAGGCCTATATGCTGTCTGTGCTAAGGGTTCTGTACCCTGGCAACCAATGTCTGCTGGTGCAAGTGCCAATGCCACCCATGCTGTCTGTGTCACGGGTTCCAGGGCCTGACATTCCTCGCACAGAGGTGATGTCATTCCACCGCATCAAGAAACAGCCACTCCATCCCCAGGACCCGCTGCCAGGGTTCTGGGGACAGGTTACAGGCAGGGAGGGCTGTGGCCAATATCCAGAAGCTGCCACTATAGCCCCAGGACCCACCGTCTTGGGTCTGGGGCCATCATTCCTCGCACATTGCGCTGTCATTCCACAGCATCAAGAAACAGCCACTCTATCCCCAGGACCCGCCATCAGGGTTTTGGGGCCAAATTACGGGCAGGGAGGGCTGTGGCCAATAACTAGAAGCTGCCACTCCAGTCCCAGGACCCACCCTTAGGGTTCTTGTGCCCTGTCATTCCACTCACGGGGAACTGTCATTCCACCTTTTCTTTATGCTACCTGCTGTTCATGGTGAGAGAGAAATAAGAGAGAGAGAGAGAAAGTCTCCCCACTGCTGGAAAGAGAGACAGACATGATCCCACCCATGCTGTCACCAGCACTATATAGCCATAGAGAGAGAGCGAGAGAGAGAGAGGGTCCCTGCTAGAACAAGAGAGATGTGGGTTGGAGGGGGAGAGGTAGGTGTATCCAGCTACCCTGGTTGTCACCTGCCAGAACCAGGAAGAACTCCCATCTGTCCTCATGCGCCCAATGCACCACACAGCAAACCTACGATAATGAGATGGAATATAACACAACATATTATATGTGCCTGCCTACCTGTGTGCATTCCTGTACCTGCTGCTACCACCTATCGCATGATTGAATGAAGTGTGCCCGATAGGCTTTAGGCTGTCATTCCACTCTCCATGAATCAGTCATGCCCGCCCATCCCAGGAACCATCAATGAGATTCTGGGACCATCATTCCAGCCACTGGGGGTCGCATTCCATTCCACTGCATTGAGAAGCCCTGTGCCCGCACGCCAGACTGACCCCCCCAAAAAAGCCTACTCCTCCGCACCCACCTGTGGATGCCTGCTGAAGCTGTTGTAAATAAAAGCCCCTCCAACCACCAGCTCCTGCTGCCTGCTGCCCACTGCCAAGGAGCCTGTCTCTCTTTCTCTCTGTCACACCCACCCACACAAACACCCTGCACCTCCTGGGGGTCTGACTGAAAGTTGAGACCCTGCTGCTGGCACAGCACATCTTTGCATTAATAACTACACTACGTGGGGTTGCAGGTGCTGCTGGTAGGGATTGACAAGCTGTATGAGATTCTGCCACCTGCCAGCCAGTACTTCAGCACATAGGGATAAAAGTTTGGAAAGGTCAAACAAAGCTTGTAACAAGAAATATAACAACTTTTATTAAAACTATTTAAATAACAACAACAACATTCTGAAACCAAAAGCAAACATTCAAAGGAAACTTATAAATTAAACTATGAGTCTCTGGAGGTGCTTGGAATGGCAATGGAGAGACCCTGGCTGGCATGTGCAAATCCTGCCCTCCTTGGGGTGCTAGGGGATGCTAGGGATTACAAGTAGAAAGGCCCTGGCTGGCACGTGCAAATCCTGCCCTCCTTGGGTGCTAGTAGCGATGGCAATGGGAGATGTAATCCTGGCTGGCACGTGCAAATCCTGCCCTCCTTGCGGTGCTTCAGAGGAATGAGACCCTTGCTGGCAAGTTCAAACCCTGTCCTCCTTGGGGTGCTAAGGATGGCAACTAGAAAGGCCCTGGCTGGCACGTGCAAACCCTGCCCTCCTTGAGGTGCTAGGGATGGCAATGGGAGATGTGACCCTGGCTAGAAAGACCCTGCCCTTATTTGGGGGTGCGCAGGGAATGGGATGGCAACTGGAGAGTGGAGACCCTTGCTAGCCTGGCACATATTTGAGTGGGGGTGCTGCTCGTGCCAGAGCCCCCCCCACTCCAGTACCCTCTCTCTCTGTGGCAGACATCTGCTGCCACCTGCTGATGCCCACTGTTTGTGCCTGACTGATGCCCACCACCCATGCACCCACCTGCACACCAGTGAGCTCACTCTAACGGATAGAGCCTTTCTTGTCCTCAAAGTAAAAAAAGTTTACAAACATGGCAGCACCTCCTGAGTCCGCCACTTGCTCCTCATCCGGGGAGCCACACACCACCACTGGCGATGTAGGGGCAGCAACCTCTTCCTCCTCCTCCTCGAGCGGCAAATTGGCCCCCAGCCGGGGAGTCAGCACAACAGCCTTCTTCATTTAAAAAAAATAAATCAATCATGCAACCAAAACACATAGTCACCCACAACACACACCAACCAGCCAAACAACACAGCCAAACTCAACCCAAACAGCTAAAACACACAAAACGAACAGTCAGCCAGCCAAACACACACACTCTCGACACACAGCTCTGCACGCACTTGAATTTCCAGTTTCCGGCGCGATCACGGCTTCATGTGCTCTCGCGATACTTTTTACGAACGCCCGAACTGAACGACTGAACCCGAACTCAGCGAACATATGAACGCACGAACCGAACGCAACCGAACCGAATGGCTGAACCCGAACCATGATCTGTTCGCCCATCCCTACATATCAAATCCCATGGTGGGCTTTGTTCTTGTCTTTATTCAGTAAGCCTGCCTCCTGCAGCTCCCTGGCCTCACCTCTTTGGGCAATGGGATCCCCAAAGTAAGCTGTCCTTGAGCACCAAGACTTTCCTCAAGCACTATCCTGAGTCATAGAGCTGGAAGGAATCTCCAAGATCCTCTAGTCCGTCTCCCTGCAGCAATGAAGGATTCATCATATATCTATGCTGACCTGACCAAAAAAAAAAATCACCTATAGAGAAACAGAGCCTATATAATAAATGATGTAACACATTGGTAGTGATGAGAGCATGCTAGTGCCTGAAATAACAGTCAGGGAGCAATTTATAAAATATATCCAGATGACTCAGACAAGTGAGCTGTCCCTCATTGTGCAGGGGAAGGCAAAACTCCCCTCAGAGTCAACTGCCCCAGGACTGTGCTTCCCTGGTGAGTTCTAGAATGGCTTTATTGTTAGGAGTGTGCAGAAGGCACACCATTGATTTTCATTTTAATTTTTTGTTTAGAAAACCCCCTCCGTTTTGGGGGGAGGGGGGCCATTGTAAATGAATCATACCGTTTTTGTTTATAATTATAATTTGATTTTAAAAATAATATGAATAATAAAAATTCACTGTGCATACGGAAAATGGCCACCGGGGCCATTCTGCACATTCACGACCCTTTTCCAAAATGGTGCCAGCAGCATTAGCGCTATTTTGGGTGATTTCAGACGTGACGATATCACAGTGAACCACGCTCAATTCCGCGTGGTGATTGTGATAGCGTCATGTCTGTTGGGGGAAACGGATGTTTCCCCCCAGATGTTACCATGGCTGGGGATTGCATTCGACACGTGAGCAGCCGAAGCGGGGGGACTGGAGGCCGCCGCGTGTCGAATGCAATCCCATGCCGGGGTGAACCCCGGCGTCACATCTGGTCGGGCGCCACGGCCCGGGATCACCGGCGGGACCCCGGGCCGTGGCAAATCCGGCCCGACGCGGCGGTCTCATTGGCCCCGCCGCCTGCCCACCTCCCCGGAGGGCGGGCGGCGGGAGCGTGGAGGGGGAAGGGCCGTGCGGCCGCACGTTGCGCCGTGCGGCCCTGCCCCATCCCAGATTCCCCGCCGGGATCCCCCCGGCACGTCTGTTGCGGCGTGACGGGGTGACCCCGGCGGGGAATGACTAGGGTGATTTCGGTACGGGGCCAACGGGCCCCGTTACATCTGAAATCACCCTTTGAAAAAGGGCAGCCAGTCTGTGCATGTGCAGATTGGCTGCCCTTTTCCAAAATGGCACTGCTGGTGGCACCATTTTGGAAAAGGTTACACATGCACAGAATGGTCCAGCAGTGATTTTATGCATGTGTGGTGATTTATATTTTTTTAATTAAAAAATAAAATTTAAAAAATCACTGTGCATGGGAAAAATGGCCACCGGACCATTTTGTGCATGTGAGCCCTTTTCCAAAATGGCAGCAATTCTGCAGGTACCATTTTGGAAAAGGGGCCATGCATATGCTGTATGGCCCCAGTGGCTATTTTCTGCATGCACAATGATTTTTTAATTTTTTACATTGTTTTTAATACATTAAATGGAAAAATCCCCCAAACAAATGAAAGCAAACAGTAATTGTTTGCTCATCCATCTGTTTTCATAACTTTTGTCATGAAATTGATTTGGACTCCATTCATTTTCATAACTAATTAAAACATACAAATGGCAGATCCCTTTTATTGCTATCTAGGGTCACATGATTATAAATGTCTTAAAATGAGGTTACACGGGGGGAAAATGAGCCTTAGCATGGTAGCTGATGGAATTGATGACAGGAGTTCAACATGTTAATACCAGTCCCATGAGCCTCAATTTACGTACACTTCCTGACTTTTGCTATATATTATTTGATCAGATTCCTGTCCATTCCTTTAGCCATTTATGCTCATTTGATCCTGACCTGAAAATGTAGCAAAACAAGCAACACTGCCCCCACCAAAACACATATCTCTTTTTTCCAGGCTGCTTCATTTTTTTTGGTATTCTGGCTTATTGCCTGCATACACACTGAGTGGTAAAAACCTAAAAGAGGAGGATGACTCTTGTTATCTACATTCCCAGAATTTAAAGCAGCATGGTTGGACCCCACCAAGAACTGTCCACAGTGCTTGATTCTACACTGACTATGGGTGAAAACAGTTATGACGCTAACCACCCTTTAACCACCCTTGGTGGATATTTATGCATGTTTCAGGGCTGCATAGGGCACCAATACTGCCCTGCAATATGCATAAATAACCACCAAGGGTGGCACTGGTTAGCATCATGTCTGTTTTCACCCTATGATCACTTGTGCATTGAAATACTCCCCCCACCCCCTCCACTGTAGTTAAAAGATGAATAATGATGGTGGGAAGGGTGAGCAGTAATGGTGAAGGACACTAGACTGACTTCATCCATTATGTCCTGAGCTGTACCTGTCGTCTTCTGCACGTCACCTACATCATAACAATAACAGCCATCAAAGAAGCTTGCATAATGAATCCTTTGCAAGCATGAACAATTTAAATTGATTGTGTATTTGTCACTTTTTAAAAAGGACTGCTTTTTAAATGGCTGATTTCTCAAATGCTACTCTTTAAGGGCTGTTAAATGTGCTCAAATAAGTAGCTCATTGGTATAGCACAGTGACAGTGAAAAGAAAAGGAAAAATATTAGCATAGCAAATATCTTCAGGGCTGTATTACCTTTTGCTTTCCCTTCCTTGCTTAGAAGTGGAAGCTCCAAAGTACCATATTGTTGTGACTGCCATCACCTCAGTTTAATAGCTCCCATTATTCATAGGAGGGCAACTGAGGTCACTTCCGTGTGCTTTGTGCAAAGAACCCTACTATTCATCCTTTATAGTCTTCTAGATTGTGAACTGTGGCAAATGGATTAGGGGAAGCGTATATTCCTTCTTTATGAGATATAGATTTGACCTTCAATTTTCCTTGTATTTTCTGGCATAGTATTCTGTATGTTACATATAAGATTTCTGAGCAGCTTTGTAAAGCAAACAACATTTTTTTTTCTTACACTGTAGTAAGCCTAACCTAAATGTTTTGGTGAGTGTAGAAAGTCTCACATAGCTCAATGGATTCTTGAAGCGTCGGGCTGTGTGTGTGTGCACGTGTGTGTGTTTTCCCTTAGTAATTAGAAGAATAGTTCAGACCTGGCCAGCTGACACCAAAATGAAAGGTCCTCTGCAGCAACCTGACATTGCAGTTTAGAAACAGCTTGTTTATTGCATGCAATGCTGATTTCTTTTACGTCTTTTCAACCCTGATGCCCTGATCAATAAATGCACATATTTTGTTAGCAATGGTAACTAGCTGCTCTTTGTTTCCCCAATATTTAATAGGGCGCATCAAACATTAGCTAAATTTTGCAGCATTAGCCTCTCAGCTGGAGATCAGCGTTGAGCTCCAAGTTCCTTATTTGCAACTTAGCGAAGAATTTATTTCTCTACCTAATAGGGTAGAGAGAAAACCTCCACAAACTAAAGGAAATGTACAAGGGAATGGACTCTTTTGAATGGCTGTGTCAAGTTTGATCTTGCATGGCTGATTTGCTGAAAAAGCTTCTATGACTTTTTTTTAAAGATGTAGAAGAAAGGATTTGCTGGGCTCTTTTCTGTCGAAGAATTTAATTGAACAATTTACAAATGTTCTGTAACTTTAATCAACAAATATTTTCATTCAAGAGTAAAAGGCATCAAGAGTCTAATCTAAAAAACAAAATGATAGAGAGCATGCAAGGAAGTTTGAAAAGCAATAACATGGAGTCACAAGGGAATCTTAAGGGATGCATTAAAACTCAGAGTTCTGATTTTCTTGAAGATATTCAATTCCCTTTGCAGAGGTGGCTGTTTCCTGACTGCTCCTACTAAGCTATTCAGCAGCTATGCCCTCTCGTTCGCATTCACCAATACTTTAAAATAAAAGTCATGGGAAATATTCATTGGAAGAACAAGGAAATCGGACTCGGAGGCCTTTAAAAAACAAAGCAATGAAACCTGAAACCTTATTACCTTCACAGAAAAGCTCAGTCATTCTGAATACATAATAACTCATCTGATAACATTTAGATTAAGTTCTTCCATAATAAGTATGCGGCCGTTTTTACATGCGATGGTCCCATTCATGCCCATGCAGATCCGCTGCGTGGGCATGAATGGGTGCTGCTCATGTGCATGCAGCGGCCAGTGAGTGGGTGTGTGTGCGCACTCCCGCGACCCACGCATCCCCACTCACGGAGCAACTGGGACAAATGGTGGTTGCTCCGTAAGTGGGGAATGCGTTGGGTATTGGTGTACACCCGAGTGCAGGGGCACACACATGCCACCCACACTGGCACGCACACCCTCCCCCTACGCTCCTGTGGCTCAAATAAAAACGACATGTAGACCCCCCCCCCTTTCTTTTTTTAAAAAACTTCCCACTTAAGGAGTCAGTAATGGTGATTATTTAAATGGCAATTTTACTGGAAAGAAGGTTACAATCTGCATTGATTATGGGGAAGGGAGCTCACAAAGCGAGAATGAGTACTGTGACCCTGTGCATTTCTTTTTGCCGATGCAAGGGGTAGCAGAGTGAACAATCGTAAATTAATTTTCCACTTGGGAGTTGTTTCTGTACTGTTCCATTCAGAGAAGAGACAGTGAGATATGGACTGTAATGATAAAGGAGACACCTGACTTGCGTGATGTTTTGCATAGCAGGAATGTGGCGGGGAGATTCCATCCTGACCTGTCTGGTGAGGAGTTCATGCCTAGAGGATCCTGACACCAAATGATCATATGCCATAGTGATGGCTAGTACAGTCTAAATACCTAGTGGGGAGAATGGCATCTGTTTATATGGATGTTTTGGTATCTATGATAAAGTTCTTGATTTATTAATCTTTTAAACTTTTCAAACCACACTCCAAACATTAGGGCTAAGTGGAAATGTGAGCGCTCACCGCATTCACACTAACCCAGAAGTGTGGGGTTCTTTAAATCACACGATGCCGCCGAAGCACCTGTGTGATTTAAACACACGTGTGAATCCCCTCTAAGTTTGTTAACTTTCTGGGGAGGGATACCTTCAGGTGAAAGTGCGTGATATGGGACTGGTATGAAACAAAGGCCTTTTCCACACGGGCTGCAGTGGATGGGGGCATAGGTGGGCAGCGCAGTGGGTGGGTGGTGCGTGGAGGATGCTTTCCCACAGACCCCCGCCCACCTCCACGCACAGAGCATCGGGCAGTGACGCCCATTGCTCCATACGTGGGTGATGGGTGGAGGTGGGTGGAGTGCAGGAGGGCGCACACATACATCCCCACCCACCACCCAGGCACCCACCCATCCCCCCTGCACTCGCCGCTGTGTTTGCATAGGTGTCCCCCCAGCCACACACATATGTGAGTGGGGGCGCCCGTGTGAAAAGGGCCAAAGCTCAATGACTTGTTGAAAGCAACCCTCTTCTTTTGATCAAATTAGCAGGAACAACAGCTTGTTCTAGTTTTGGTCTATGCACCACCCTTAGGCCGCTTTTAGACGAGCGCGCGGTGCGCTCACGCGTGGTTTCCAAAATCCCGCGAGACAGGATCAGACGAGACGCTGCTGCGAGTCACGCACATGGGAGGGGGACGTGCATTCTTCTCAAGCTGCGAAGTGACCGGGAGTCTGATCGAGGTAGGTCATTCGCGGCTTGAAAAGAATGTGCATCCCCCTTCCGTGCGCATGACTCGCAGCAGCGTCTCATCTGATCCCGTCTCGCGGGATTTTGGAAACCACGCGCAAGCGCACCGCACGCTCATCTAAAAACGGCCTTAGATTGTTATAGGACAGAGGAGTGGAATGTGTGCTATGGAGTTGTCTGAGGTCCTGCTGAGACTGAGGAAAATGTGTCATCTTATGAGGTGAGGAAGAGACAGAAGAGAAGGGGCTCCTACATGAGCTCACTGAACCCTAGTTTGACTGGAAGGGAGCCACCTCACCAGCCCAAAGTTCCTAAGCAGGAGCACATTATTAAGCTGTGAAAGGAGCCTCTAATAAAAGGCCCTGGTGGAGAAGATAGATATCCTGCACACACACACACCCCAACACACACACACCTGAGGACTTAGGAAGTCTTCAGTAGCTGCTAATTACCCTTTCACCTATGCACACAGTCCATGGGTGTGTATCCCCATCCCCAAGACTCTTGGGCTCTGGTGCAGCTGCACTTATTATAGCCATGCCGTTGCTGCTTGATAACTGTAGAGACTGGGGGTGGGGCGGGATGGGGGGCCGCTGAGGCCTCCCTGAAAAAAAGCTGTTGTTCACAAAAAATCTGTAAGGGTTGAGTTGTCTTTCTTTGGATGAGCCTACCACACATGAGGGGCTCCTGACTTGTGCCAGTGAGGAGATGTGCCCTGCCAAAAGGACTCCCCCAGAGACTGAACTTTCTCACTATGGGAACCAAGGTTGCACCACTTCGTGTGTTAACTTTAAACTGCTCCTTCTTCAGTACTGCTTTACCCTTCTTTGCAAAACATATTCTCTTCCAGTAAGTGCACATTAGAGATGGGAACTGTGTCCGAGTGGGGCAAGGGAACTGTGTAAAGGGACTCAGTGGCTACTCAAGCCCCATTCAACAAGTGCCAACCCTTGGCTCCTCCCATATGCTTGCTTGAGCTGAGATCTTCCCTCAAACCTGTGCATAAGCAAACACCCTCATCTAAAACCAGATTGGGCAATGATGCGATGAGAATCTACTTGGGTACAGGATTGTAGGGTGTGACTGTGGGGTGGGCAAAGCCTAGAAAAACAGATGAATGGATGAGTGGATTTATAGCCACGTTTACTGTGTTTTCTCCATTGCCAATGGAGAAATTGCAGTGTCCTTGTTGTCAGATAATGTGCAGTTGACATGGCTATCAAATGTGGTGGCTATAGTGTTGAGACACTGATTATTATTATTATTATTATTATTATTATTTTATTTTGTCATTGTTTTCTAAAGGTACATACAAACTGCTGGATCGTAGCTGTTTCTTGTTGGTTAGAGTTACTTACAGTCTGTAAATAAATAAAAAAGTGTTACATTTTTCACACAAATGACAAATGCACTTGATGAATACTGTAGCTTTAGGAAACTAGTTAAGTCCTTCAAATAAAAGGAACTTGTTACAATGGAGTATTCTATGAATAATTTTTATCCTCACTATGCTAACTTATGGCCATAGGCTAGCATTTTAGACAGCAAAGCTGATGTTTTAACAATACTTGAAACTCAATATTTGTTGACTTCCTAAATAAAACGTATGCTTAATGGCTGCAGCATTCCTAGAATCAGATTAGCTTGTTCCCAATAAATTAACACTTCCTAATGATATAGGTTTTTTAAACTGCGCTTCTGTTTACAAAGTGCTGATATGATGCATCATTATCATGGATGGATAGGAAAATAACTTTATATGCATTGAGACAGGAACTTGGCTCATGAGATTATTGCCTTTGCCTATTGGCTGGAAAGGGAATCCCCCTCCTCCTCCTTTTAAAAACTCCTTACCATATGTGGCTATGTATCAACAAGCTGCTTTGTTACTGAGCATGGGAACTTAAGCCATTTACTAACACAGACCTCAATTCAGAAAACAGGAAACATGAGAATAGTGAAAATGCACTTGTCTGGCAGTTCTAGACGTCTGTGTCATATAGAGTCAGTTTAACGAATAGCCTTTGTACCATGGGAAAATTAAAGCACAATAAAAACTGTATA
Organism: Sphenodon punctatus; assembly: GCA_003113815.1. Classification (NCBI taxonomy): domain Eukaryota; kingdom Metazoa; phylum Chordata; class Lepidosauria; order Sphenodontia; family Sphenodontidae; genus Sphenodon; species Sphenodon punctatus. The sequence continues at coordinate 167,604 of QEPC01012103.1, read as the reverse complement.
GCAGTCACCTGCCCCGAAGAATGAGTTATAGACAGTCCAGTCACGGTAGTGGTATTACATGCTGGTTTTGTATATTAAAATAAAGAAGGCTCTGTGATTGTATTTCATTTTATATGGATAATGTCATAATATGCACCTTATTCTGGCTCAGTAAGAGATTTGACTCTTAGTGCCAATCTGAAGTTTAATTAAACGTACTGAAAAATTACTTCCCTGTATCACGCCAATGTACTGCCTATGACTAAGTCTGTAGAGTGACTTTGGGCTTAAACAGCAAAATTTGCTGGCTAGCTGGAGACTTATTATTAGCAGCAGTAACTTGCTTCAAAATATCTAGGTGGTCTATGCAGTAATAATGGAGGCGCTGCATTCTGGACCATTTGGAGCTTTCTTATGCCCAAGAAATTCTAACTTGAGTTTTTTCTCGGCTCTTATTCAAAGAAAACTTCCGGTTGTTCTGTAGATTCCTTAGAAATTGGGTGCTTTTAGATGGATGGGCTGCACCATGCTGGCCATGCCAGCCTGCTTCACCCCTGGGCTGGCCGGTCCATCTAAAGGTGCTCTGACAGATGTGGAACCCGAGCAGGCTGCCTGCTCTGGGCCAGCCCTTCTTGCAGTGCTCTGAAGCATCTGGGAGCACCACCTGTGGGACAGGCCAGCCAAACTTGAGACACCTGTCTGAAGTGGAGCTGCTGTCCGTCTGCTCAACAGATCCATGCTGCAGCTCCGCTTTTGGCTGGCTGTTGCCCTAGGCAACATCATAGAGTTCTGGGTGCCAGCCTAGTGTTTGGCGATCCACCCACAACTCTATGGTGTGTGTGTGGGAGCCTCACGGGTAGACCGTGGGTTGGGGCAACTGCCAGGTCCATCTAAAATGGATCCAGGTGGGGCCGTAAGTGGGTGAACATGGGGGTGCATCCCTGGAGCAGCTCCAGGGGCAGGCAGCCTCTGCGTCCATCTGGTTACATGCATTGTGTCAGCCACACATTTCACATTCAAAAAATCCATTTTTTGTATATAGAGATGTGTGATATAGAGACAAGACAGAGGTGATGGTGGTGAGCAAAGGCAGGGATGTGATGGCCCCCATCATCGATGGGGTCCATCCCCCCCTGGTGTCTCAGGTCTGTAATTTGGGGGTGTTCCTGGACACGCAGCTCTGCCTGGATGTCCAGGTGGTAGCTGTGGCAAAAGGTGCATTTCGCCAATTACATCTGGTGAGATGGCTTAAGCGATATGTCTCAGACACGGATCTTGCCACCATGACATATGCTTTTGTTACCTCAAGATTGGATTACTGTAACGCGCTCTACATGGGGCTACCTTTGGTGTTGGTCTGGAGACTGCAGCTGGTGCAGAATGTGGCGGTTCATCTCCTTAGGGGGGTGAGTCATCGTGAACACATTACACCAGTGCTCCGTTCTCTGCACTGGCTGCCAGTAGTCTTCTGGGCCCAATTCAAGGTGTTGGTTTTGACATTTAAAGCCCTAAATGGCCTGGGCCCCACCTATCTGCAGGATCACCTCACCCCGCGGGTCCTGGATCGACCTCTGCAGTTGGCAGGGAGCACCCTCCTTGAGGCTTCCCAGGTGTCAACTATGAGCCACACCGCGGCTGTGGAACTCTCTCCCATTGAAGGTCCACCTGGTCATAGACCTCCCCTCTTTTTGTAGACAGTGTAAGACCTGGCTGTTCCACCGGGCCTTTGGTGAGGGAGACGGGTGTTGGGGGGGTGGGGTGTTCTTTGTCTTTTTGCTAGGTTTTAATGTTTTTATGTTGTTTTATATTGAATTTTATATTATTATTTTTTATTGTTGTAAGCTGCCCTGAGCTTCAGAAGCAGGAGGAGGCGGCATAAAAATGTAATAAACTAAACTATGTACACAAAGGATTCTGGTACAGCAAATAAAATCATGGAAGGTGACAAGGCTCCTCCACCTCTATCACTAACTGATAATCTTGCTGAGAACTGGAGGAGATGGTAACAATGCTTTTGTATAGATATGAGAGCCTCAGAGGCTGAGAAGAAAAATGAAGACATAAAAGTGGCCATTTTATTGCACATCTTTTAAGGAATGTGCCCAAGAAGTTTACAACACCCTGGCACAACAGCCAAGTGCAGAGGGCCCCAGCGTGGAGGAAGTTTTAACACTGCTTAGAGAACTATTGTAACCCTAAGAAGACTATGGGTTTTGAGAGGCACCACCAGTTTGGGCCTCACCCACAGCTAGGAGACACTCAGACTGAACATAAGAAGTGCCATACTGGGTCAGACCCATGGTCCTTCAAGCCAAGCATCCTGTCTCTGACAGTGGCCAGCTACAGTAGCTTGAGAGAAGTCAACTACAGGTCATGAAGGTGTGACCCATCTCCTGCTAACCACTGCCACTATAAGCAGTCAGGGTTTTAAGCCCCATGGCTACTAGTAAGCATCTATGGATCTATCCTCTAAGAATTCATATGGTTTCTGTTTAAAGCTAGGTATGGTGCTGGCTTTCATGTCTCCTCTGGCAATGAGTTCCACAACTGTCTTGTCTGCTGAGTGAAAAAGTACTTTTGTTTTAAACCTGCTGCCATTTAACTTCAGACAGAGTCCCCTTGTTCTCTTATTGTGAGAAAGGGCAATCAACAGCTCCCCATTTACTTTCTCCATGCCACTCATGATTTTATAAACTTCTAACCTAATTGCCTCTTCTCCAACCTAAAGAGCTCTAAATCAAGGTGGGGTCGTTTATACAGCAGTTATTATATTTCCCCTTTTATTTTCTATTCCTTTCACAATAATGCTTAGCATTACATTTGCCTTTTTGATTGATGCCACGCACTGAGCTGATGTCTTCAAGGAACTATCCACAATGACTCCTAGATCCTTCTCCTGAGTGGGTACACCCAGATCAGAACCTAGCATCATGTATGTAAAGTGACAAGGATTATTTGTCCCTATGTGCATCACCTTGCACTTATCAGCACTGAATTTCATTTTCCATGTTATTGCCGATTCACCTAGTTGTGCAAGATCCCTTTGTAATTCCTCACAGTCTGGGCCAACATCAGCACAGTCAAGTATGCAAGGGGTAGCAAGGCACATTCACCAGGAGTGGATTCAGGTACGCATACCTGCATGGTACCAAGATCTGTACAACATCTTCATGCAGGAGTTACCAAAGGAAGTAGGCTGAGCCAGTGGTAAAAATCAGCTGCTCTATGGGGTGAAGTGCTAGGAACCTCTGACCGACACGATTGAAGGTGGCACTGTGGTGATCAGTGGTGTTTAGTACTGAGACCATTTTTGTTGTCAGTGTTTGAAATATAGCTTAGTGCTTGTTTCCTTTTGTGTTATGTTTTCTTTTTTAAAAAGGCTTGAAGAGATGTAGTATATTGTGATACTGTCTCTTTAAGGTGACATCATGAAGAGCTCAGGAGAAGGTGCTTGAGGCAGGGTCCTTTTTTGTAGCTGCTCTCCTCTAATACAGAAAGGACCCCTGGCCTGAACTCTTTTTGTTTCCAAGTTCTCTTTGAATGCTTGATATGCAGCACCTAACAATGATTTTTAAAACAGTGGTAGAGTATTAGGAATTAGGATTCCCATGTTCTGTTCTTGCCCACACATGGGGAGTGATTTAGGAGTTAAAGCAAGGAATTTGGCATTGAGATTGTTGGGTATGCCATGCTGGTGTGGCAGGGACAGGTGTATGGTCCAATGATTCTGATTTGTCTCTGGTTCTGTGGCTAACTGGGTGTGACTTGGGGCTTTATTCCTAGTTTGGCCAGAAGTTATTTTACTATGTAATCTCTCAATTAATTTATTTGTAAAATATGGTGGAGGTGATTGTTTGCCATACTCAGTAGTAAGACTTATGACATGCACAGAAATATAAAAAACAATCAGTGAAAAGGGTGAAATTAGTTCCAATAATTTCCTGGTCCCCAGCCCGGGCTCCTTCCCTAAGCCAAAGAGTGGAATTATTGTCTTTCTGCTTTGTGTTCATGGAACATTGGCTGGTGTGGTTGTTCTGTGGTACAGAGTGGCTGAATTGCTGAAAATATAAGAGATACCATGAAATCTGGGATACCTCTGAGACCAGGAGAGAGGGAAAATGGAGATTCTTCAGGTAAGAAATGTAAATAAAAAACCTCTGTGGTATCAAATGCTGAGTCATAGCGGTATTGCTGCCTGATATTGCACAACCTGTCAGCTTGGGTCTGCCGAGTATTATTCATTCTCCCCCATTGAATCTGAGAGCACTCAACACTTTCCAAGGGGAACTGTCATTTTGCAGCATTGAGTTCTTGTTGCTGCACTTTACTACTGGGGTTATACTGTAGAATGGAAAGCTGTAAAGAATGGAAGCAACTGCCAGAGTAATTTGCTTTATTTCAAGAAGCACATTTAGAGGACTCTCAAATAGACTCTTGTTTTAATTCCTTACTTTGGGGATCAGTATAGTATTCCCCTCCCTTGAAAAAAGATACTTGGTGGGATTTTGTTAAGCTCTTATAATATCACTTTATCTTTCTTAATCTTCCTTAATTAAACATGTAAAGATTCATGAGTTGTCAGTTGGGGTTTTTGGTGGGCATTGGCAATTGAAGTATAAACTTTCTTTCAATGGGTGGGCATGCAATTTTAAATTGCCCTAAGATTTTATAGTATTTCTTGTATTACTTTTCAATGTGGGTTTATAGGGAGAGAAAAAAGCAAAGAATGAGAGAGAGGACATTGTCATTTCAGAGAAAGCTGCCATTTTATGTTGGAAATTGGCTGGCAAATGTTTTATGTTGGAAATTGGCTGGCAACACTACTGTAATCAAAGTGTAAATTTCATTTCAGTAGGTGACATTGGCGCTTCCCTCCACCATCTCACACACTGGCTGTCCTTCATCATTTAAATTTCAGAGGGATAAATTAATCTGTCCTACAAAAATGTGAGTGTTAATGCCCTCGGATAGGTCCTTTGTTTAGAGCTAGCTGGCGCTAGCTAGCTGTGCAGATTTGAAGAGGGAGTTCAAAGACCTGTCTGCGACTGATCCCTCTGTCTTGAATTCTAGATTCCTTCAGTTTGTTCAGGTCTGTAGAGCATCAGAAGTGTTTCGAGCTCAGGGGAGAGTCAAACCTTTGGCAAAAGAGCCCCTGTAAATTGAAATGGGGAAAAACAGGCACGCTTCTTTTCCCTCCCTCTTCCTTTGAGACAATTTGGTTGCTTCAGCCAAATAAGAAAGAAGGCCTCATCCTGTGAAGTGCTGAGCATTTGAGATAGAATTTCCCACTGCGTAGTGAGTCAGACCAGAGTCTATACCCCATTTACGTGCTGCCTTTAAGTGGTGTGTAGGCCTAGTATGGTAGTATCCACCATCCGGAGTGAGGACTGAGGAGATATCATCACATCGGTGCTGGAGAGATTTATGAGTCATCATGGAGTGCTTGATCTAGCTTCATTCTAAAAAACAACTGAGATTGGTAGTAAACCCTGTTTTATATATGGTAAATAGCTGAGAAAATGGGTGGAGTTTTTTTTTAGCACAAGTTTGCTGTATATTGGTAACGAAAACCCGAAGGTGGAATACAGGAGGAGAAGGATGTAAATGCATTGTATTTTAAACCTGCCTGTCTCCTGTAATTTGTGTCTATCATCTGTCAGTGTCCAGTAGACTCTTAGTTCCATAGATACATGTAGCATGTCACAGGAATACAGGATGTGCATATTAGACTATAACATTGTAAGTATTTGTCAGGCTCTGGTTAGGGGTGAAGAACCAATGATTATCCCCAGCTAATATCTACCATTCCGGATAGTTTGGTGGTTATTCAGCTGTAAACCGATTACCATGATGGCTAACTGACAAACTGAATAACTGGATATTAATATCACAACAGTTAAACAGTTTACTGTATTACCATTACCACGTAAGCAAATGTTACCATTACTAATCTGAAACCAGGTCTGGGGTACGGAACAAGGTGAAAGGAAGCAAATAAGGAAGCAATTGTGGGCAAGAGGTAACAGCAAATAGTAAATGGCAAAACAGTAAACAGTGCACTGCGGTAACATGCAGTAACATGGTAACTCGTTAAAATGGTTAACCAGTTAATTTGCCAAATTATAAATGGATACCACTTGGTATTTGGTCCTTTCCAGCATGGGTATGATACTGCAGATCCATCTAGATACTGAACAGCAGCAGATACTTGCAGCTTTACTGCAGGTCTCCAAATCACAGACAAAATGCTAGATATCATCATCATGTGCTGATTTAATTACCCCCCACAGGTGCACAGACCCCATAACCAGAATATGCCAAACATAGTCTAATCCTAGGGATGGGAATTTTGGATTTAGATTAATGTTGTTGTTGTTGTTGTTCTTGTTGTTCTTCTTCTTCTTCTTCTTCTTCTTCTTCATTATTTATTATTTGATTAGCAAGCATTTATATAGTGCAGCAATGTACCTGGTGCTTTACAAAGTAATGGAATAGACACGGTCCCTGCCCTAGGGCTTACAATCTGAGAGACAGGGGTGTGGGGAGGACATGAAGGAAGGGGAAA
>QEPC01012103.1:145601-160938 GCA_003113815.1 Sphenodon punctatus | reverse complement strand
ACCTCAGGTAGCAGATTGTACTGGATGGTAGGTATCAGCAGGAGTTAGAAGAGGAGAACGAGGAGTCAGGGAGGGCAGAGCGGAAGAGGTGGGTCTTGAGGGATCTGAAGGTATGAAGGGAGGGGGTGAGGCGGATGTGGGCAGGGAGGAAATTCCAGGCATGTGGGGCAGCTAGGGAGAAGGGAGGAAGGTGGTTAGGGGAGCAAGAGAGGTGTGGGAGGGCGAGAGAGGGGACAGAGGAGGAGCAGAATTCATGGACTGGAGTACGGAGGGAAATTAGCACAGAGAGGTAGGGGGGAGCAAGGTTGTGAAGAGCTTTATAGATGAAGACTAGGAGCTTGTACAGGATTCGTTCAGGAAGGGGGAGCCAGTGAAGAGAGGAGAGGAGGAGCTGCATGTGGTCGAAGCAATGGGTGAGGTGGATGATCCTGGCAGCAGAGTTTTGGACGGAGATAAGGGGAGAAAGGGGAGAGCAGGAGAGGCCAGTGAGAAGGAGGTTACAGTAATCGAGGCGAGAGATGACTAGGGCGTGAACAAGGGTTTGGGCAGAGGAGACAGAGAGAAAAGGATGAATCTTAGCAATGTTATGGAGGGAGAAGTGACAGGATTTGGCAACAGAGTCAGTGTAGGGTTTAAAAGAACGGGGTGAGTCAAAGATAAAGCCTAAGCTATGGGCTTGGGGGACGGGAAGGATGGTGACCCCATCGATGAGGATTGACAGGGAAGAGGGAGAGAAATGGGGGCGGTCGGACCCACTGTCCCAGGGAATGGGGGTTGGTTTACAGATTGGTTTCTAATTGACTTCACTGGGAAAAATCCAAAACCGTAAATCCAGATCTGGAATTAAATCTGGATTCTCACCAGAAATGAAACTGAGAAAAAAGAAAAGAAAGAAAAAAAGAAAGGAATAGAATTCCCTCTGGTGGACCACCCCTACTAGCCATACGTATAAAATGCTACGTTCTAAATTAGGTGTAACCACTCAGGGAAAAGAACTTTAGAGGCACTGTGGACAATTAATTGAAAACCTCAGCACAATGTGCGGCAGCAGTCAAAAAGGCAAACAGAATATTGGGAATTATTTGGAAAGGGATAGCGAATAAAATAGAAAATATCACAATGCACTATACAAGTCTAAGGTGTGACCACAGCTAGACTATTGTGTGCAGTTCTGGTCATTCCATCTCAAAAAGAATATAGTAGAAATGGAAAAGGTGCAGAGAAGGGCAATTAAAAATATCATGGGGTTGGATCTTCTTCCGTATGAGGAGAGGCTTAGTAGGTTAGGGCTCTTCAGCTTGGAGAAGAGATGACTGAGAAGGTATATGATAGAAGTTTATAAAGGGCATCTTTAGACATAACAAAGCAGGTGTCAAAACCCCTAAGCATGTGTTTGATTGTTGTGTTGTAAGCACCATAACAATCCCAACACCAGTTTAGCCACTCGTTGAACACGAGATGTGAACACCATTGCATCACAAGGACAATTTGCATGTTCCAGCTGTACATGTGGCCAACATTGTGTTTAATGATATTGTGTGCTGTGTTAGCAGGTACAATACGGGGAATGAGGCGGCAGCGCTTGTGTGCTGAGATCAGGGGGTGAGCAAAACACTGATTTGCCTTAAGATGGGCTGTGTGTCTAAGCAGCACCACATGGTGAGCACAGGGCCAAACGGGTGTTCGTATCATGGTCATAACACACATTCAGACACCTGTTGACGTTGTGTCTAAAGACACCTAAAATCATGTGTGATGTGGAACAAGTAAATACGGAAAGCTATTTACCCACTAAAACAATACTAGAACTAGGGGATGCTCCTTGTAGCTGATTTAAAACACGCAAAAAGGGGTACTATTTTACGCAAAATTCAGTTAGGTTTGGAACTTTTTGCTAGAAGACATTGCTGTGGCCAATAGTTCAGCTGCGTTTAAACAGGGATTGGATAAGTTCTTGGAGGATATGGTTATTAACAATATCATTAACAACATAACAATAGTTAAACAGGGATTGGATAAGTTCTTTGTCAAGTTGGTCAGGGGGTGGAACTTCTGGCTTTCAGGAAGTGGGAGTAAGTGGAAGGGAATGGTTCAATGGACAACTGCTGACCTCTTAAAGGGCCAGACGCTTGCTACTGACTGACTCCCCATGGGGTTGCTCCCCTCAGGGACTCACAGCCTACCTTGGTTCTAGTCCTGTACCCACATAGGGGCCCTTCATTACACAGAGCAATAGCCTTATAATGTTTTTTTTCATGAATCAGACGTTTGACCGGTTTCACCAGACCCCATCAGATCCATCCGCTTTTACCATTTGTGTACTCTTTAATTCAGATTCTGCAGATACATCTCAGTTATTCACTCTTCTCAGTGACCCTAGATATTTCTTTAAACTGGAGCTCCCCTTAAAGCGTCTGCCAAGTTCTTTTGGACTAAAGACTCTGCTGGCTTTGGACTTCTCTGGGTCTGAATGATATTCTTAGCAGACTAGAATGAGAGAGTTGTTATGGCAGTGGTTCTTGTATGACCCCATTTTGTAATCCCATGATCGCAGGCAGCAACAAAGATATACAAGTCTATCAAATATTAGTTGGATCATGATCACATCTGCAGATGGCAAGACCTCTTTTGGAGTTATGGAACACAGTTTGGGAACCTTGGCATTATGGTATGTGTTATCGGCATAGGAACTGCCATACTGAGTGACTCATAATCCGTCTAGCCCAGCATCCTGTCTCTGACAGTGGTAGCTTCAGTTGCTTTGGAGAAGTGCACAAACCGTTCATAAATGGAGTGTTACCTATTTATTTTGTTTGCTGTTGATTCCCAGCTCCCACCAATCAGACAACTCATTTGCTGACCAGTTTGTGTGAAAAAGTAACCTCTAAATGGTACAGCCAGGCTCTATTGTCTTTTAACCAAAACAAGTTTTAATGATTGTAAGCAGATTCACATACATAAAAAGGAAATAAAAAAACATACACATTCTACCTGTCTATAGTTAGTTTTAAATGGTGACGATAGTGCTGGTTAGACATGGATCCTAATACTTGTACCAAGCATTCAGTATTTTTAGTCCATCATATTCCATAGAAAGGCTTTTAGTAAAGCATCCTTAGCATGTGAATTTACTGTGCTGGCAGGAGCTCACTCTAGCAAAGTAATTGGAGTTCTTTTTCAAGTTAGTCTGTCCTTTTGATATATATGAAGGATGTAGCTAGTTATCTTTTGGTAGAGTCAATTTCCTTGTGTGTTTCCAGGCTCCTGGTCATAGTCTATTTTGTATTTGACCCAACAAATAACTGCCCTTAGTCTCTGTATTCCTTTTTGATACACAAGTTGGAGTCAACCAGCATTTGCCAATTAGTTGTTTAATGTTTACATTAACTCAAGCATAGGTATGTGTGATCAGGATACAGATGTAAATAAAACAGCTTGGTCTCCACTGATAGAAAAAATGTCTGTACAGTGGCAGAACAGGATGCATGTTAGTGTTCCCAAATTAACTTAAATCACCTTGCTTCCCCCACTTAACTACATTTCCCCCTACCTGGTAAATGCAAGAAATGTATTGAATTTCTCTTTGTGTTCAGAATGGAGCCAGGCAGGTGGGATATAGAGCAGTTTGTCCCTGGTAGCTTTCTGCCTTTGGCACTGGTTGATACCTGTTGCTTCAGAGGTAAGCAGGGAACAGAAACATAATATGCCCTATCTGTTGCATAATTCTATGTGCTGAAGAACTTCATTCTTGGTTTCTCAGATTATCCCCTTTCACTCTGAAGCATGAGACTTGAGTAATAATATTACTAGAGTAATTCAAGGAAATACACAGCAACAGGGTAACGTTAGACTCAACGTTGCTCCTGGGCAACAACAAACACTGGCTAAATCTCTCTCCCCCCCCCGCCATTCTTGGGTAGAGAAAGTAAGGTTGCTGTGTTGGTCCCAAATATATGCAACAGCAACAAAGTAGTATAGTGATACCTAGATGAATACTACTTTCTGTCTCTAATATCCATTCTTGTCGGCTGTGGACCTGGCTACTAGGCGCATTTTTAGCCTTGCATGAAATTTGCAGGTTGCAGCAATCTCCTGCGATCACAAGGACCCCTCAGCATACACGCGAGTGCTGTTTAGACGTCCCTGGCCCCATCGCATGTGGAAAAGTCACATGGTACCCATAAAGCCACATTTTCCCTGCCCTTGCTGCTGAGGATCCTCAAATAGTGATATTGGATGGGCCCTAAATGTGATGTGCAGAGTGGAGCACTTCTCCAGTCACTTATGTATGCTTTCAAAATGGCAATCGGAACAAACATAATCTCGTGCGAGTTGTGTTGAGATGTTAATTTGCATTTTTAGTGCATGATTTTGGTAATGCACATTCTGGAACTCCCAAAATCGAGGGTTCCAGAAGCTGGATTAAGAAGCAGAACACATAACACATGCAAGAGTTGTTCAGGCATGAGTAGGTGTGAGTTTTAATCATAGTTTTAATTGCTTGCTTTTGGGAGTGTTGTCTCATCTAAAAACACCCTCTAATATATACATTGGCCACGTGCAGATTTGACTGCTGCAACTCATTTTATTTAGGGAGTAAGTATGGGTGTTTTCAGACATTACCATAACTCACATTTCCATGCTTTGACCCGCATGGAAGTACGGGCTATTGTAACGCCAGAACCACTGCCAGATGTTAGCTTGGGCTGTTCCCTAGGTGGTGTCGGCGCTTAGCCCGAGCTGTGAGCTGGGGAAATCCCAAACTCGCAGCCTGGGCTAAGTGCCAACACCGCCTGCGGAAAGGTTGCCCAACCAGGTGTAAAGCGTGCTGTCACATTTGTACGGCCACTTTATCTACCATGGTCCAGAGTGATGGCAGAGGCTGGGCACAATAGTGGCTGCCACGGCTGCCTGTCTTCTGCAGGGGGTGGTGCTCCACGCAGCACAGAGGCAGGACTGGGCGGATGCCCCTTCCCCGGCCCGGCCTCCGTAACGTTTGTTTGGTGGCTGCAGAGTGACGACTCCTGCCAGCGCTTGGAGACGTCTGTGGCAGGACCCATCACATATGAAAGCACCCTATGTGTGGGACTGGAGGAAGGTGGTGAGGAGAAGCAAGGTTGGATGGGGCGGGGGAACACAACACGGAGCCTGTAGCTTATGCAAAATGTGACAGCATGACTTGGGAAGGTCCAAACACATCCATCAGTCTTCCATATTTATCACTTGCCTCCCAGGGTTTAGTTTTTTTTAGCCCACAGTCCTATATTTAAAACCCTGTTGCAAGCCCCTAAATGGAGTTGGGCGGGGCTGTCTCAGACTTTCTATTCTTAAGGCATCAAGGCAGCAGTGTCACTCTTCACTGGGGAAAAATGACAGCTATCAAAATCCAACAGAAATCTGTCATAATCAGGAAGTAGAGTGTAGGCCTGGTGTGCTCAGAGTGGAGATTTAATTCATTGCTTTGTGTTATGCGTCACACAGTAATGAAGAATGTTTGTGGACTTTTGTGTGTGTGTGCACGTGAGCATAAATTCCATGTTAATAGCAATCTGCAGTGTAGAATGCAAAGCTCTTCTTTTGGCATTAATTGTTGGTCTAATTGCTTATCATTCAATGATTAGGAGTATGGCAGATTGTCATGGTGAATTGTGCTTTACAACAGATAAAAAAGAAAAACAAATAATGTGTCTGTCTTTGTGAAAGGGTTCAAAATCCATATCCAGGTATGAATTTTGCAAGTGGTCCCTATCTTATGAGAGAAACCAAGAATCCAGATGAACCTGATGCCTGGGTGATCAGGATCAAGATACAAATAAAGCAGCTTGGTTCCTTCTTTAGAGTGTACTGGATCGTACCAATGCTCAAAATTGTGTATTTGACGAACAGCTGGAAGAGGAGGAGGGAAAGGCAGGTAATATTATTTTATTTATTTGTAGAGATGCTTCTGTTTGCTTTGACAATGGAGCTTCCTGCTACCTCAGAGAAAGCAAAAGTGACTACATAGACAGGTCTGTTGAGAGAAATTTGGGGCCCCAGTACATCCTAGTAATCCCTGCCTACTCTTTCCATTCCCACATAACCTGGCCAAGCCAATTTCTAGAGAGACCTGTACTTTACTCACACAGATGCTAGCTGCAGTCCTCTCCCAACCATTCAGTATATGCTGAATGTAATGTCGTAGTTTGTTTCTCCTAAGAATATGTTTTAATGAAATTCTGTGCTGCCTTTGCTTGTATTTAGATTGCATAACTACTAGTCTTGTATTTAGCATCTCTGCTTGTATTCATGAGTTGACTTAATAAGTTTTTAAATAAGTTTCTGGAGAACATACTGGTACTTTATTTACAGGTTACTTGCAATTATTTTACTTGTCATATTTTTATGTATATTAAAAAATAAAATTATTTTCATTTTGGGGGCCCTTCGTGAACTTGGGGATCCAGTACATTTGTATTGCCATTACCTTCCTTCCACCCCCGCCCCAGCCAGGCATGCACACAAGGGTAAGATAATGCATTACTTTATGCAAGCAATTTTAATTAAAGCTTTCCCCTGGTTTATGAGCTGAGAGAGCATTTTCCTCCTTATTTTGGTTGAAGGGCTTCTTTTTTTTAAAAACCAGGCCAGAATTATAAAGCCAGCTTTGATGCCCTCTTATCTGCCACCGAGCTTCTAAAGTTCATGCCAACTGTTTTCTTAGAATTCGTGCCCTGAGTAATCTTGGAATGCTTTCATGTGTGCTATCGTAAATGCTTCCATGGCTGAATGTGTTCTGATGTGAACACTGAAGGTTAAGTGATACTAAATTATTAAACAGTATCTAGGGCTGACTATCTCTCTGGGTTTAATTCTTCAGTGTGCTAAACACTAAGCAACAAACACTTTGTGTATAGATGTGGCTGTATTTGGTGTGGGTTTTTAAAAGATTTATATTGTTTTTTAATCTGGTATAAGTTTATCTGCCAAGACATTTATGAATAAAAGCAACCCAGTTGCAGGGCTTGATTCTCAGTTGCACCAAGCTTTTAGCTACCTGTCCACCTTCCCCAAGCCAAGAGCTTGACAGGGAATGAATTGATCTCCCACAGAAGTTGATCATGGACTACAAGACCATGGCAAGAGGCTGCAGCTGGCCAGACAGAACAGGCAAATTACACTTAATTCCCAGCTCACCGCCGGGCCTTCAGAGATGTCTGAAGGTCAGATGGGGACCAAAGCTTCCCACTTTGTGCAGTCATGGCCAGTTCACAATAAGAAATTGCTGCAGCCCTCTCCAGTGGACTGTGATCAATTTAGAGGGGTGATGGAGTTCCATTGGCCGAAAAAGTTTGGAAATGTTTTAGGGTGGAAGGGAACAGTTTGCATTAAAGCAGTCGTCATAGTTCTACCGTTAGCTTACACCAGTTGTAAGAGCAGCCTGTGTGCTCTGATCCCTCTGCGTCAGTTCCTATCATAACTCTTTAATACCTCCAGACTAAACCTTTTTTGATAAACTCCCTAAGTAGAGAGAGGTGGAGCTGGTGGTGCACAGCTGGCATTGAGCAGGTTTATACTTGACTATTGCAAAGAAACCTTAGATGCCTCTTGAGGATATTTTTGCGCGCACACACTAATGTACACACATTTGGCTCGAGTCTACCTTCTTTGTGAAGTTATTCCCATGGTACTTGTTCAGAGTGTTGCCTGGTTGTGTAACTTATGTCATAATTCAACTATGGAAGTGAAATGTGATTAATAAGATTGAAGGCCACAGTGCTAACATTCCTAATGTCTAAACAAACGTTAATGGGGACAGGGCTTTAGATCTTGCTCAGAAGATGGCACAGGTGTAGCACCTGTTCTGTACAGGCTCATGAGAAGGAAGATGACTCTACTACAGGAGTGGGGAACCTCTGACCCATAAGCCAAATTTGGCCCATAGCCATTTTTTATCTGGCCCACAGATCCAACCATCAACCACTGACAGAGTGAGCTCAGGGGAGAAGATGGGTGGTGATGAGGGCATGCACTCAAGGATAGGGGATTGATCCATGGCACAGAACCATGATCTGAATCCTTATTTCTTCCCCCTTCCTGAGCACACTCCTTAAGCATCCTGCCGTCATCTCCTATCCTGACTATGGAACTTGTACTAATTTTCAAAGTGGCCTACAAAAGGGAAGAGGTATCCTACGCTTCAACCAGCCAACACTTCAACCAGCAAAAAATAGTATTTCTTGAGAGGCCATTTTTTGGTATTGACTCCAGTACATGTCTCCATAGTTTAGGAGACATGATGTGACACCTTCATATGCCATTTGTGCTGCAGGATGAGTGTATGTTCAGTCTTCTTCTCCTTCAAGGATTTGAAGCTATTTGGTAAGGATAATGTCACGATGGATTGGATTTTAAGGCTCCAATGTCATATAGTAGAAGCTGGTAAAGAGATCCTAGCGTGTACAAACTTTGTTGTATACCTTAATTACAAATCTCCCTAGGTGCTGTTTAAGATGTAGTGGGTTTCAATTGAAAGACAAAAAATACTATGTGAGCCAACAAATAGTGTTTATGTTACTTTCTGGGATACCTGAGTGCATTAAAGATGTACGACCCTTTTAAGAAGAAGCTGCAGCAGTAAGTGCATCAAGCAGGAGAAGCAAAAAGGATAGTTTACAGGTTAGCACTTTGAAATATTTATATTGTCTGTTTCAAATGTTTAGTCTGGAATGTTTGAAACAATGTTTTCCCAGTGCATGTGCTTCTCCAAAGTTTACAGCAGCAGACTCCGCAGGCCAGCAATGAACGTACAAGTTCATGCTGAGCTTATTTATTGTTTAGAAAACCAGCAGTATTGAAACATGGTGTGAAAAGTTAAATGTCCTTTTGAGAACATGGGGGAGAAAGGGCCAAGCCAAGAATGAGATAATGAGAGTCCCTTGTGGGGGTGGATTCCACTGAAGCCCAACCATGGTGAGAATTATTAAAGGGCATGAATGGTATGAATTGGCTGGTAGTAAGCAGAGAAAACTATCATGTGCTAACTGTCATAGCCCAGTATTAAATAAATTAGCTTATTTGTGCTTCATCCATTCCCTGCCCTGAGATTTCACTGACATTTATGATGTATGTCTTCTAATAATAACAGAACTATTAAGACATAATTACCTAACAACCTTGGCCTTTGCAAACAGTGGGCCTTTAAGAATCAGTCTCTGAAAAGATTAGTGGGAGATTTGGTGTTCCTAAGAAAAAATAAACCACAGTAAAAAAGTAATAAATTACTGAATCTTAATTTCCAGGGTAAATTGCCAGAATATTTTTGCAGGCCCTGTAGATTCATTACACTATGTTGGCATCTAACATGAACATATAGCAAAGGTGTTACAAATCTCCATATGCATCAAAAATATTACAAATTGAGCTGCACGGTATAACAAGTGCAGAAACTGAGGCACAGGAAAGTTAAGTGCCTGGACAAAGGTTATAAAATGAATTGGTGATATATCTAGAATTAGATTCCTTCATTTTCAGCCCTCTACATAATCAATACATTTTGCTCCAGTTTTTACTGATAAACCAATGACACCAGGGTCAGATTAGCCATCATGCTGAGTATGCTCATGGTCAGTGCACATCTGCCTATCACCCAGTGCTTAATTTGTTAAAAAAAAATTAAAATAAAAAAATGCCAGGGCCAAAATAATGTCTCCTGCCCCAGAGCTTGTTGGAGTAGGGAAGTGAACCTTAGGTGGCATTCAGATGTTCAGTTTGTGTACGAACTTTACAAATTTCGAATGTATCTTGCATGTCTGAAGTCCCTAATTTGAAATATTGTCGTCAATATCGCACCTAAGTAATCCGCAGTTCATAGCTAGTTAAACCTACCTTTATGCTGTCCGATTGAAATAAATCCGCGCTGTTCAGCAGTGTGAAAGCGACATTGTATTCAGTATTAACTGGTGTGAAATATTTCCTGCATGTGAAGGTAACTTTGCTTCCAAGTGCGCTGTTTTACTCCTGCCCCTACGGGATGCAGCAGCAGCAGCGATGGGACTAGGAGATAACACGGGTTGTTTACAAACAACTCGTACCCATGTGATCACACACGGGGAGGAGTTGTTTGTAAACAATCTCCTGATCGATCGGTGTCCACACTGCTGCTGCTGCTGGAGCACTACTAGGAGCCAGAGGCAAGTGAGGGATGGGGTCCGGAGCCAGGGAGGGGAGGTAGAAGAACGTATTGGGGGAGAAGCTGACTGAAGCCTGCTGCCCAGCCATGCTGTAATTTCCTGTAATTGAACCACACTGAACAGGCGGGTAAGCACGAGCTCCAAGAAGGTCTGAATGCGTTATTTCGCTGTAGGAAACAACGGTATGGCACGCATGTGAATGCAACTGGCATTGTTAACAGCGAACTAGAGAAAAATTAATTTTTTTAAATCGAGATAATTGCTGCACGTGTGAATGAGCCCTTAATCTCGAGCTAGCAAACCAACCACTAGACCACCTTGCCTCTCTAAAACTGAATATAAAACAGGTGTTCTTGTGATTTAATCTATATAATGACCAGTGCTGGGATTGGAACAGGAAAGTCATTAATGAAAGCCAAATAAATCAGCCAGGTTTTTTCCGGCTTTTGCTTCCTGAAATGGCCAATGTTGAATTTTTCCTGGTCTTTCGCATTTTGGTGTGCACACTCCTACTGGGAATAGTGCCCTGGGCTTCCCCCACCCTTGAATTTATTTGTGATGCTGGAACCCTAGTAAGCTCCCCCACAAATTAAGCTCCCAGACTCAGTCACCAGCAGGCCTCCTGAGTCTGGGAGACTCCAGAACCTATACTGCAGCTGCCTCATAGGTGCAGCTCATTAGATGATGAGGCAGTGCAGAGGCACTGATTCATTCCCAGGCCTACTCCTCTTACCTCCAACCCCCTTACACACACACTCTCTAGGTGACATAGGTGGGGTGGCCATTCTTTAATCTATCTCTGATTGTGAACTTGAGTTCCTGGCTAGTTTGTTCTGTTCTGTGTTGTGGTAGGAAGTGGGGGACAGTATTTGGTTGTGGTTTAGACTGTAGGGTTTGTTTGTTGATGGAGTTTGGGGTAGTTTTTTGTTGTTGTTGTAGTAGTTTTTTAGGGCTTTTTTCCTATTTAGGGTTTGTCTTGTTGTTGTGTTTTCCTGGTAATTGGCTGATTTATACCAGCTGGGTGAGAGACGGGTCTAGGTTACATAAGCGTTGTGGAATGTACATCATTGTTGACTGTGGACCAGAAGAGTCTTATGTGTGCATGAAATATCGACTCAGCAACTTCATGGAAGAGACGATCCAGTGTATGGAGATGCAGCTGGAGACACTCATGGAGTCTTGAAGGGAATTAGAAGAGCTTGTTATGCCAAGAAGTGAGAAGATTACACCACAAATGCAAGATTTCCAAACACTGCCAGAGCAACAAGACTAGAAGAAAATACTTTTACGGGAGGAGTGTGACCTGTGGAGGATCCATGACCATGAAGAAAAGGAAAAGATGAGCTAGTGAAGGAGAGGGCGAGCTGAGGAACAGGCTTTCTGTTTTAGGGAATGAAGAAGAGAGACAGATAGCAAGAAAGAAATGACAGAGCAAGTCAAGGATAGGAGTTCAAGTAAGAATGAAAGTTCTACAACTACATGGCTAAAGAGGAGGAATGAGGATCTACAGACAGGGGAAGGAGGAGATGGGAAAGGACCGCAGAAGGAAAAAGCTGCTATTACCAGGCAGAGAACATTAGTGATTGTGGATCTCCTCGTGAACATCTATTTGCTGGCCTGACTCAACATCCTGAGAGGTGTGCTGTCTGCCTGGAACCCAAATTAGAGACATTACAAAGAGCATGCTGAGAATTCTTGGATCTTACGACTACTCCCTGCTGCTGCTCATTGACATGGGAACAAATGATTTTGCAAGAAATAACACTGAGAAGGTCAAAGGTGACTTTGAAGCTCTGGGAAGAAGTCTGAAGGAGATGGAGTGCAGGATGGCATTCTTCTCTATCCTCCCAGTGGAAGGTAATGGTCAAGGAAGAATCAGCCATATCATGGAGGTCAATTAATGGTGGTACTGATGATGACTTTGACTTAATCAATCATGGGATGGGATTTCGAGAAGGTAAACTTATGTGAAAAGAGAGACTTCACCTAACCAAGGATGGAAAAAGGATTCTAGGTGACTGACTTGCTAACAATGGCTAAAACCAAACGCGACAGTGGACTGGTTTGACCCTCTCTGGCACATTTGTGCATGAATCCCACCTGCATGTGTGTGCAGGTGTCACCAGATATTCAACTAGAGACCTCTGGGACCACAGCCTGGGCTAGGATTCCCTTTGATCAGGACAACGTGGGCTGCCTCAGAGATGCAAGTGTGTTTTGGGGCTGGTCTGCTAGCCCGGAGGGCTCTGCCATGGCAGATAGGCATGGCTGGCCATCATTGGCCACCATACCTGCCTGTCAGGGCAGGGTGTTGGGTGTAGTGTGAGGGTGGGGCCAGCCGCACCCCTGTTCTCTCGCCCCTGGGCTGTGCGGCCATCAACCCTGCTGGGCATGTGTTTGTTTTGCGCTCTGGCCTGGCGCACACCCTGTCCACCCAGGCTGCCTGTCCTGGGTCAGCGTGGGACACAGCAGCCAGGCATCACATGTGCATTCATCCTATGTGAGGAAGACTTTAAACTAGGTTTGAAGGGGACTGGGGACAATGGCGAACAGAACTGCAAACACAAAGGTATAATGAATGGTGACTTTAAATGATCATTTGGAAAATGGAATGGCTCTCAATCAAAATAAAAATTGGAATCTAGTTGGGAGGGATGTTGTGGGAGAGGGGTAGGAAACATCTTAGCTGCCTGTATACACTAACACAAGGAGTCTGGGTAACAAAATGGAAGAATTTGAATTGTTGGTAGGGAAGGTAAACCCTGATATAGGCATAACTGAAACTTGGTGAAATAGTAGTCATGACTGGAACACAGGAATTGACAGATATGAATTATTTAGGAGAGATAGGAATAATGGTAAAAGCGGAAGGGTTAGCATTATACATCAATAACATGATTGACAGTGACAAAATAAGGATCGATGATATGGAGAATCGGTCTGGGCAAAGATCACCTTAGATAAGGCTGGTAAAAGGAGATCTTTTGGAGCAGTATTAGGAGTTTGCTATAGTCTTCCAGGTTCAGATTTGAAAATGGTCTTACACTTATTTAATTAAAGAAAGAAATAGTACTCGGAACTGTGTGATTATGGGAGACTTTTAATTTTCCAGATATCAATTGGAGAATTAATGCTGCTAATAATAGTAGGGCTAAATTATGCCTGGATGTGATAAATGACAAATTTCTTCATCAAACTGTCACTCAACCAACCAGAGGGGATGCTATTTTATATCTGATTTTAGTAAATAGTGAAGATATCATTAAGAACTTAGTTATTGGGGATAATTAATTCAGTTTAATTTTGGTGGAATGATACTTAATAACAAAATCATAACTAAGGTTTTTGATATTTTAAAAGGGCGGGTTTTAGGAACTTAAGGCAGCTAATAAGGGAGGTTAATTGGATTGAAGTGAACCATAACGTAGAAGATAGCGGGAATTTCTTCAAGTTCAGGGTTCAGAGGATTTCTGAAATTTGCATACCTAGCAAGGGGAAATATCTTGTAGGAGGATCAATTGGTTGAATAATCATATCAAACAGGACATTAAGAATAAGCATAGATAGAAAGAGAATGGAAAAAATGGTTTTATAGTAAGACTTGACAAAAGTCAAACAGGGCTAGATCTTCCCCAGAAAATTAAACTAAAGAGCAAGAGCGTTTATAGTTACATAAATAATAAAAAAACAAGAATAGAACAAATGGGGACACTTATAGTAAGGATGGGGTAGAGATCAAAGATAATGCAGACAAGGCCCAAATTCTAAATGAATACTTTGTATCAAGGATGATAGGGAGTGTAACAGCATGGGCCCTGGTCCGGGTAGTTCCCCTTAAGATGAGACCCCCACAAGTAGCCAGGTCCACACCAGGAATTAGCTCAAGTCCATTTATTCACCAGTGCTGTGTGTTCCTCCACCATATATACATATTTACAGTTCATACAGAGCTTCCCATTCATACCACCCCTCGTGGGCTCCTCGGTCCCTCTCTATCAGCCCTACTCCTGCTCACCGCAGCTGTCCTCTTCCTTGCTTGTCCAGCAAGTCCTCACTCTTGCTTCTCAAGCCAATCCCACCCACCCCCCGCAACTGAGCAAGTCAGAGGTTTTTAAGCTCCAGGCTGGCTTGGCCACGCCCCATCCAGGTGTGCCTCTGAAACCCAGAGCTTGGCTTCTTAAAGGGCCAGAACCGAATGGAGCCTCTGCTCTGCTACAGGGACCATTGTTATGAAGACGGGATAACTGATGATAAGTGTGGGGTAATGAAAATGACCATAGCACAAGTGGAGGCAAAACTCAAATGTATTCAAATTAGAAGGGCCAGATTATTTTCATCCTAGAATATTGAAGGAGCTAGCATATGAAATTTCAGGTCCATTAGCTATGATATTTAATAAATTCATTAATTTAGGGATGGTACCTAGTGATTCGAGAATAGCAAATATTATACTAATATTTAAGAAAGGGAGTTGAAATGATCAGAGTAACTACTATAGACATGTTAGCCTAACCTCAGTGGTATGTAAGATGTTAGAGCAGATACTAGGAGAGAATAATTAATAACATGGTAGCAAGACAATGAAATGCAGCATGGGTTCACCAACGGTAGATCATGCCAGACCAATGTGATATTCTTTTTTAAAGGAAAAAAACAACCACCACCTACTACTGTTTTTTGGATAGAGGGAATGGAGTAGATTTAGTGTGTTTGGATTTTAGTGATGCATTTCAAACTGTGCCAGATGGTAAGTTACTGCTTAATCTGGAAAAGATGGGAATTAACAAAAAGATAGTTAGATTTGTATGAAGTTGGTTAACTGGAAGAAAACAAAGAGTTGTGTTGACAGGTGGACTTTCTACCTAGAGAGAGGTTGCTAGTGAAGTTCCTCAAAAATCTGTCTTGGGACCTAGTATGTTCATAACTGACCATGATGAGGGAAGGAATGAAGTTTTCCGTGCTAATGAAGTTTTCTGATGATACCAAGTTGGGAGGAATTGTCAATGCAAAGGAAGATTGGAAAATCATACAGGATGAACTGGATGACCGGATGTATTGGAGTATTAGGAATGGGATGAAATTTAATTATTATTATTATTATTATTAACAAACATTTATATAGCGCCAGCAGTGTACATGGCACTTTACAAAGTAATAAAATAGACACG
>QEPC01012103.1:101155-145501 GCA_003113815.1 Sphenodon punctatus | reverse complement strand
GGCAGGAAGGCCAGCCCCAGGAGAGTCGTGGTGTCCTCAAGCGATGACAGCCGAGGATGCTGGGAGCGTATGCAGACGAGCTGCAGCCTCACCAGTTCTTAGCACAATGGTAGGTGGAACTTGGGGTGGCAGGAAGGCCAGCCCCAGGAGAGTCGTGGTGTCCTCAAGCGATGACAGCCGAGGATGCTGGGAGCGTATGCAGACGAGCTGCAGCCTCACCAGCACAAAGTGTAAAATTATGCATTTGTGGTTTAATAATAACCATTTTAATTACCAGTTAGAAACTCATCAGTTGGAAACACAGAGGAGAAGAGGAACTTGGGGGTCATAATTGACCCTAAAATGACAATGTGATGCAGCTGTAAAAAAGGCATATACTATCCTGGTATGCATTGGGCGTGGTATTGCCAGCTGGGATAGGGAGGTATTGTTGCCTTTTCTAAGCTAAGGTAAGACCACATCTGGAATACTGTGCTCAGTTCTGATCACCAGTGTTCAAGAATGATGAACTTAAACTGGAACAAGAGATATGATTATATTGTACAAATATATCAGGGGAGTTAACACAATAGAAGGGGGAGATTTGTTCAAACTAAAGGCGAGCATGGGTACAAGAAGTAATGAATATCAAACTGGTTATAAATAAATTTAGACTGAAAATTAGAAGAATTTTTTTAATAATCAGAGCAGTGAACTACTGGAATAAGCTTCCAAGGTCAGTTGTGGGATCAAAGAGAATAGTTTTAAAATGGAGTTGGATAATTTATGACACATAACTTATAAGGTGTTTTTTATTTGATGCTGTGGGAAGAAATCCCCACCTATGCCACCAAGAATACATGTTGTGTTTTTTTTTTTCTCTTCCTGAAGCATCAAAGTTGTCTGCAGCTGAAGAGGAGACTGTTGGGGCATTCTGAAGCCTGGGTATCTCAGGCGCCTGCCTGGTGGGGCCTGCATACGTGCTTAGGGTCTAACTGATCACCATATTTTATTTGTTTGTTAATTAAAATTTATACTCCACACTTTCCCAAAGGCTTAGGGCAGCTTATACTACTACTACTACTACTATTACTACTACTAAATAATAATAATAATATAATAATTAATACAATAAAATCCCTTAAAAATCCCCACCCTCATCCCAGAAAAGCACCAACCCCAACCCCTACCCCCACCTGCCAAATGCTTTGCCAAAACCAAAAGTTTTTCGCCACCTCTGGAATATGCTGAGGCTCAGCCTCTGATGGATGTCCAGAGGAGGGAGTCCCATAATACTGCGGCAGAAACTGACGCCACCTCTCTGTGGGCCCTTGTTGTATAGACAAGATTGGCAGGTGGTATCTGCAAGACAGTGCTCCTGGCTGACCTCATGGTTACAGTGGAGTATGGAAAGAAAGGTGTATCTGGTGAAGCAAAGACTGCTTGACAATTTCAAGCAGGAAGACATAGCTGCGCTTGCGTCCTGGAAAGCAGCCCCTCAGTTATGCCTCTACAAACAGTGGCACAGAGCCGAGCCTTATTTAGATATCCTAAAGGATGGCATACTTCGGAGGGCTTTTACATGCCTCCGTTTTCAGCTTCTCCCCACTGCTGTGGTGGAAGGCCGTTATACTGGTGTACCATACGATTCACGGCTCTGTCCCTGTACTCAGTGGTGGAGGATTTTGAGCATTTTGTACTCTGTTGCCCTTTATACGATCTTTTCAGGCGGACTTGGCTAACCCCATTCTGGGGAGAGCGAAGTCTTACGAACAGGGATAAGCTGATAGAGATACTGTCATCTCAGGAGGCAACATATATACAGGCTGCTGCTATTTTTGCTTTGTTAGCATCTAGAATCCGAAGTGCAATCAAAGGACCTTGACAGTATTACCACTATGTGCATCGAATTCTGCCAACCTCACTGCAGAACCTTTTGTTTGTATGTCTAGCCCTTTTTATTGTTATGGAGTTTTTATTGGGTTTGCTTGTGGGTCAGACTGACTGCTGTGCAGAAGTTTTGGTTCTTGTTTTTTTTAAATTTGTCTATGTATTTGTACTTCCTTTGTTGTTGTTTTGACTATGGCGAAAGCTACAGTTTTAATAAATTGATTGATTGGAAAGAAAGGTGGTCTTTCAGATATGTGGGGACCAGGCAGTTTAGGGCTTTAAGAGTCAAAATGAGCACCTTTAATTGTGCCTGGAAAGCTATAGGAAGCCAATGCAGACTATAAAGCACAGGTGTAATGTACTCATGGTGACCAACCCCCAAAAGGAGCCGGACTGCTGTGTTCTGCACCAGCTGCAGCTTCTAAACAGTCATCAAGGGCAGCTCCATGTAGAGCACATATCAGTAATCTAGCTTCGAGGTAATGAAAGCATGGATGACAGTGGCCAGATCCGAATCAGAAAGAAAAGGCCGCAATCTCGTCACCAGATGGAATTGGTGAAAAGCACTCCTGGTCACCACTGCAAACTGACAATCCAGGCACAGCAAGGGGTCCAGAAGCACTCCAAGGCTGAAAAACCGAGTAACTAGAGGGGGCTGGACCTACTCAGTGACAGAGGTCCCAATCCTCTCCAAGTCACAGGGTCGACATCAGCCAGGCATTGGGTAAATACTGAGACTGCAGGACCTGGGCCAGATGAAAAAGATAGAGTTGAATGACATCGGCATACTGATGACGCTTCACTCTGAACCTGCGAATGATACACATTGAACAAGCGGGAGGCAGGATGGAACCCTTTGGGACACCACATGGGAGGTCCCAAGGGGATGATGAGCAATCTTCGATCACCTTCCCAACAGCAACAAACAGAACCACCCAAGAGCAATCTCGCACACCCCTGCCAAGTCCTGCAGTTATGTCAACAACACCTCATGATCAGCTGCATCAAAGTCTGCTGAAAGGTCTAACAAGATCAGCAGAGCACAGTTCCCTTTGTCAATCTCCAGGCATAGATCATTGACCAATGCCACAAACGCACTTTCTGTTCTATAAACCAGACAAAACCCTGACTGGAATGGGTCCAACAATCTAGTAGCATCAAGATGAGTCTGAGCAACCAGCCGTTCAGTAACCTTTCTTAAAAAGGGAAGGGTTAGAGGCAGGGCAGTAGTTGTTCAGGGAATCAGTGTCCAAAGATGATTTCTTGAGATGGGGCTGGACAACCACAGTTTTTAGGGTGTCTGACAACCTACCCTTCTGAAGGGAGGTGTTGACAACCACAACCAGTAATGGCCCCAATGTCTCCCAGCTGGATTTCACCAGACAGGATCAGCAAGGATCTAATTCACAACTGGCTGCCTGCATTGCTCCAAGCACATCCTCCACATCAGTGAGTGACACTAAATGAAACTGATCCAAACAGGACAAGGCTGAGTTTCCACAACCCCATACTCTGACTCTGCAGGTAAAATTGCAGCACTGAAGTCATGGTGATTTTGTCTGCAAAGTAATTAATAAAAATGTCAGAATGTGCAATAGATCACTCTAGCTCATGGGAGAGAGAGATTGGATTAATCAGGTTATTCACCACCCAGAACAGCTCCAAGATATCATAGTGATATCGGAGAAGATATCGCTATGATATCGGAGAAGAAAGTTTTCTTTGTCACCATCACAGTCACTTGGGGGTCAGCAAGGAATTTTCCCTCTTGGCAGATTGGCAGCCAACTTTGAGAGTTTTTGTGGGAGTTTTTTGCCTTCCCCTGCAGCATGGGTATGGCTCACCTGTTTGGGACATCTGAATCTTTCTTTTTCTAAAAAATTTCCCTGCTATTTAGGGCATCAGTGTGTTCTGGTCGGTCACAGACCAGCCTCTACTTCTAGCTATTGGTGAGATTTTCTTGGGCAGATCCTGGCTGCAACGTCTTTGCCAAATTCCAACTTTGGAAAGGCAGCATGGCAGAGGGCAGGGGGAAGCATCCCAGCAATCAGGAGACATGATTCACACATCCAGGCTGGTCAATTGTCATCAAAATCACACCCTGCAGCACTGTCACAGAGGATGTAAGAGAATCCTTTATTGGCTCTTTCCTAAGCAGATGCTTCCAACTTTCCAGTAACAAGTGAGGGAAAGGGGTTGTGGTGCTCATAGCACAGAATGATATATGGGTGATATTTCTGCTGGCCAATTGACATCACAAGCACATCTTGTACCTCAGTGACAAACATAAGAGAATCCCTGGCATAGGCTCATACTCTCCAGATGCTGTGCAGGCTTATAACTTTGGGACCCTTTATTAGATTTTCTACAATTTTTCAGAGATGATTCTGAATGTTGGAGATACAATCTTGCCAAATTATATGTAAAATACAAAGACGTTACATCAAGAAATGCATTTTTAAAAGTTAGTTGCTTATAACTTCAGGACCCTTTGTCCAATCCTTCTGAAATTTGGCTTGAGTACTACCCATAGGGAGGAGTATAATATTACTAGGTTTTATCCAAATTAGATGGGAGACAAAGTTGTTACAGCCAGGAAAGTGTATGCAGATTTTTGTAAAATAAAATATTTCAACTGCTTATAAAATCAGATTCCTTAATCCATTATTTCTGAAATTTGGCTCAAATAATGCCCTCCATTAGTGGTACAATCTTGCCTTGTTTAATCAAAAACAGATGGAAAATAAAAGTGTTATAGCCAAACATGTGTGTTTCAGGTTTTCCTATTAATTTGTAATAACAAAATGATTTTTTTTGTTTTTTTGTTATTTTATTTTGTTTTCATTATTCAATAATGAAAATGAAAAATTCCTTTTTTTTCATTATTATAATAACAAAAACAAAATGCACACCCCTAGTGCCACTGCATTTCCAGTTTCTCATTATCTGAATACCCATAAAAATCCTGTATCATCTGGGCATCAGCTGGAGAGAGGAGGAGATTATCCAGTAGCCACTGGAACACAACAGCAGGAGCATCTGTAAGAGCAGCTATTGAATTGGAATATTTCAACACATGATGGATTGCCGTTAATTTATTATTCTGTCTAGGAATATCCATTTTCTCTGTAGTCTTTAAATACATATAAGCAAACGGAGAAACTAGAAAAATGGTTATGAAAAAATTACACTTCATTTAAAAATATATATATATATATATATATTGGCTAAACATTGAGGTGTCCTTGTTAGACTACATCTGAGAAGATTAAGACTGTTGGCGCACCCCCCAAATGAAGACAAGGACACGCTCAATGGGATCAAACGGCCACACTCTTTATTTAATATTAACAAACGGAAGGGGGGGATGGGGACACACCTCCCGCCTCCCCCCCTTCCTGAACTGGGGTCCTTATCTCTAATAACCCTACTAACTACTAATTAACAACCCCCTTTTAGGAGGTCCCCTCTCCTCTCAGTCCCCGCACTCTGTGCGTACCTCTTCCCCATTTTTCCATTAAATCGAGAGGGTAATCTCCTGTTCTTTCTTTACTATTAACTTTCGCCCTGCCTCGTCCCCCGGGTTTCCCCAGGCTGGGCGGGTTGTTCGTGCCTGCCCCATCCCTGGGGTTAATTTCAGCAAAGGTTGAGAACACCGTTACCCGCTGTTTGGCAGATGCTCCTCCCAGCAGGTGCGGCCGTCCATCTCTCCCTTCGGGTTGGCCATACAGTGGGACGCACTGTGGAGACTATGCCATGGACCTTCCCATCTCTGAAGGAGATGCTGCTACCCATGCTATTCTAACTTATAACTTCAAACCTTGTAACTTCAAACCTTGGGCTTACCTCTGCCCATCGCCACCAAAACAGCCAGCTTCACTTGGCTGGTTTTCCGCCACACCAAAACCACCGATTATCCTCCTCAATTGTTGTTTCAGGACCCCAAGGTACAACTCACATCCCACATCTGATAGGTGAACCCCGTCACCTCTAAAGAGTTCATCCCTATTGTACCGCATATCCACATGCTTGATCACCTGACACCCCCCCCCCCCTTTGCCGTAGCCAATTCCCAATTTCGGCGTTAGCTGTTCGTCTGGCCCGGTCAATCCGACCTGGGCACTTCGCTGTGGCCCATACCCTCCTCGGAAGCATATTCGACCAGACAATCGTGCATGCCGGGAACCTGTCCTGTACTACCTTCAGGTCCAACTTTACCTGTTTTGTCAGGCCCAGTCCCGTTACTCTGGGGAGGTTGTTTTCCCCAAGGTGGATAACCAGCACCTCTGGTGCCGGGAAGGTTTCCCATACCCCTGTTAACGTTGGAAGGAGTTGCTCCCATAGCATCCCCCTCCTACTGACCCAGAGAATATTTGCTCGATCACTTAAGCCCAGCTGGGTACCCCACCTGCTGCGTGCGGCCTTCTTCCCTGCCCAGTGGATGATGCTGTGTCCGATGATCCACACAATGCATCGTTCTTGTCTCATTGGTGCTTCTGTAAAAGATATAAAGGAGGTCAATAACTTTCCGCAGTTGCTAAGCCAGGTCGACTGACACGTGGTCTGGTTTCCCTTATATAGGATCGGTAGGCAGTCGATCTCCATCTCCCTAATGCCTGAATCCTTTGACCTGATAAACCCATGTCTGCTGCCACCGATGCCGCCCCTATCCTGAACGAATGAACACTGTAGTTCCCCTGGTCGAGCCCTGTCAACCTCACACATCTGCTCAGGACCGCCCCAAACTGGTACCGTGTCAGTGGGGAACTGTCATCATGTAAGAAAAGTGAACCCACAACTCTTGGGCAGGACCCCAAATATTTTCTCATTGCCCCAACGGGGCAGATACGGGGGTCCCCAGCTGGGGGCAATCTAACCCACCGCCCTCTTCACCTCTGATCAGTCTTGGACCTTCTCAGATGGAGGATGAGGGTATCTCCATGCCATGAAGTGTCCCTTAACTGTAACGCTCGACCTGACCTGTCCCTTTGAGAGTCGGCTACCATCTCGCCAATCCGGAAGGCTCCAAACAAAGCAATGCGGAAAACCGTGGTAAAAAGGTCGCATTCCCTACTGGAGAAACAGACCTTTCCTAGTGCCTCAGTCAGGGCCAACAATATTGGCGGCATGATTGGAGCCCGGGTATCCTGACTGGGGGGAACTTGGCGGGCCCAACTCTCCTTCAAACGGTTCATGAAGAAACCGTTATCAGGGGAGGGGTGTCTGGCCAGATGGCTCGTAAAGTTGATGGCAGATGTTCTCCCCGCAATTGTGCCCGGGGCCAGTCTGATCGCCCGCAACTGCATGGCGTACTGTAATATACACCCCTCTGCTATGGGGAAACCTATGTCCCACCCTTTTTGACACCTGAATTCCTGGAATTCACTGAACACCTTCTCATACGCCTGCCTGGTTCTGGGCGTGAGGGATCCCTGCACTGCCTGTTAAAGTTCTACAATCCAAGGCTCCACATGTCCCTCGGGAATGGGTCGGGTTTCTCGTTGGTCTTGGGGGCCAGCTGGCAGAAGCGGTCTGCCTGAAATCGAGAAAGGGCATTGGCAATGCCATTGGCAATCCCCGGCACATGCTTGGTGACAAATAAGATATTTGCTCTCAAACACTTGAGGA
Organism: Sphenodon punctatus; assembly: GCA_003113815.1. Classification (NCBI taxonomy): domain Eukaryota; kingdom Metazoa; phylum Chordata; class Lepidosauria; order Sphenodontia; family Sphenodontidae; genus Sphenodon; species Sphenodon punctatus. Next base: position 138,004 of record QEPC01012103.1, on the reverse strand, counting down.
CAAATGCCTGCACCAGCCGCATGACCCTCTGTGATTTGGAAGACAGCTTGTTGACAACATGGACGACCGCCATGTTATCACATCAAAATAAAACCTTCTTGTTGGCGAATTCAGCTACCCACAACTCCACCGCCACCACAATGGGAAAAAATTCCAGGAATGTAAGGTCCCGTGTTATCCCATGTTCCACCCATGTGGCCAGCCAGGGGGCCGCGCACCACTTTCCCCTGAAATAAACTCCAAAGCCATGCCCCCCTGCCACATCGGAGTGTATCTGGAGCTCCGTCTCCACCAGGAGTCACTGCCACCAGAAACTAACCCCTTTGTAGCCCGCCAGGAAGGATTCCCAGGTCGCCAAATCCTCCTGCATCTCCGCTGTCACCCTGATGTGGTGATGCGGGGGACAGTCGCTCCCTACCAGGGCGTACAACCGGGACAGGAATGCTCGCCCAGGGGCAATGACCCGGTAGGCGAAATTAAGGCTGCCTAGGAGTGACTGCAATTCACAAACTGTCACCTTTTTTGCTCCCCCCACTCTGCATACCGCCTCCCCCAGCATCCGTAATTTATCCTCCGGGAGCCTTGAAAGGGACAGTTCCATGTCAAGCTCTATGCCCAAACAGGTTAGTTTGGTTGTTGGACCTTCTGTCTTTTCCTGTGCTAACGATACCCCTATTTCCTTTGTCACCTCTTGAAATGCCAGCATTGCCTGCTCACAATGGGTGGTGCCCACCCTTCCCATGAAGAGGAAATCATCGAGATAATGCGTGATCTGACTACCATGTGCGCGTCGATGCGTGATCCACTCCAATACTGTACTGAACTTCTCGAAGGCCGCGCATGAGATTGAACATCCCATGGGCATCGCTTTGTCAAAGTAAAACTGGCCCCCGAACTCCATGCCCAACAGCTCGAAGTCATTGGGGTGTACAAGTAGGAGGCGGAATGTCGATCTGATGTCACACTTCGCGAGGAGGGCAGATGTTCCACAAGCACGCACCATTTCGACTGCTGAGTCAAATGATGCATACCGCACCGAACAAAGTTCAAAGGGTATTGCATCATTCACCGACTCGCCCTTGGGATAGGACAAGTAGTGAATCATGCGGAATTTACCCGGGGCCTTTTTTGGTACGATACCCAGGGGGGATATCTGTAGAGTTGGTATAGGCAAGGATTCGAAGGGGCCCTGGATTCTACCCTCGTTCACCTCTTTGGCAATTTTTTGCAGCACGATATCCTCTTTTCTCACAACGGATTTCAAATTCCTTGCCCCCAGGTGATACCGTGGGCCCAGTGTTGGGATCCTGAAACCCCATTGGAATCCCTCCACAACATGCTCTGCAGTTACTCTATCGGGGTAATCTTGGATGGCGGCCTCCAATGCCTTATGACGAACTGGGGTTGGGGACCTTGGCCACCGCTGCTGAGGGCCCACCTTGTCCTGAGGCACCCTGTCTGGTGTTTGGCCACCCTCGCGTTCTGTTTCCATATTGCCAGAAATGGGAGCATGCTGAGGCGGAATGATCCTCACCGCACTGAGTGCATGCGTGTTTAAACCGACACTGGGCACGAAAACACCGCCCTCCATCATTAAAATCCCAGCACGTCGGTCCCACTGGGGACTGTCATGCTCGGCTGGCTGGCGACCCCACCTGTGTGTTCACCGGTCTGGTAAGGATATGCCCGCTATCAGACCGTGGTGTGTACCTGGTGCAACTGATGCACTCTAGCCAAATATCTGGGGTGTGCACGTCCCACCTTATTCTGGGGTTGTTGGCTGCCCTTTGCCGAAAAGACTCGTCGTAGCACAGCCACGCATCGGGGCCCCCTGTGTCAAATGCCCTTCGCACTATATCAGAGTACTTGAGCATCTCCAGGCCACGGTCTGGAAATTTAATCAATGTTACTCCCATATAGATTGTGTAGGCCGCCGTCCAGTTGCACCACGACCTCTCTGCTTTTGGCCTCTTAAACCTTTCTTTTTCCTTCTTTTCCTCCTTGTCATTAGGGTCCGGGATCGGGTCGCTGAAAAGGAGGGCAAATATGTCTATANCAATGCGGAAAACCGTGGTAAAAAGGTCGCATTCCCTACTGGAAAAACAGACCTTTCCTAGTGCCTCAGTCAGGGCCAACAATATTGGCGGCATGATTGGAGCCCGGGTATCCTGACTGGGGGGAACTTTGCGGGCCCAACTCTCCTTCAAACGGTTCATGAAGAAACCGTTATCAGGGGAGGGGTGTCTGGCCAGATGGCTCGTAAAGTTGATGGCAGATGTTCTCCCCGCAATTGTGCCCGGGGCCAGTCTGATCGCCCGCAACTGCATGGCGTACTGTAATATACACCCCTCTGCTATGGGGAAACCTATGTCCCACCCTTTTTGACACCTGAATTCCTGGAATTCACTGAACACCTTCTCATACGCCTGCCTGGTTCTGGGCGTGAGGGATCCCTGCACTGCCTGTTAAAGTTCTACAATCCAAGGCTCCACATGTCCCTCGGGAATGGGTCGGGTTTCTCGTTGGTCTTGGGGGCCAGCTGGCAGAAGCGGTCTGCCTGAAATCGAGAAAGGGCATTGGCAATGCCATTGGCAATCCCCGGCACATGCTTGGTGACAAATAAGATATTTGCTCTCAAACACTTGAGGACAAATGCCTGCACCAGCCGCATGACCCTCTGTGATTTGGAAGACAGCTTGTTGACAACATGGACGACCGCCATGTTATCACATCAAAATAAAACCTTCTTGTTGGCGAATTCAGCTACCCACAACTCCACCGCCACCACAATGGGAAAAAATTCCAGGAATGTAAGGTCCCGTGTTATCCCATGTTCCACCCATGTGGCCAGCCAGGGGGCCGCGCACCACTTTCCCCTGAAATAAACTCCAAAGCCGTGCCCCCCTGCCACATCGGAGTGTATCTGGAGCTCCGTCTCCACCAGGAGTCACTGCCACCAGAAACTAACCCCTTTGTAGCCCGCCAGGAAGGATTCCCAGGTCGCCAAATCCTCCTGCATCTCCGCTGTCACCCTGATGTGGTGATGCGGGGGACAGTCGCTCCCTACCAGGGCGTACAACCGGGACAGGAATGCTCGCCCAGGGGCAATGACCCGGTAGGCGAAATTAAGGCTGCCTAGGAGTGACTGCAATTCACAAACTGTCACCTTTTTTGCTCCCCCCACTCTGCATACCGCCTCCCCCAGCATCCGTAATTTATCCTCCGGGAGCCTTGAAAGGGACAGTTCCATGTCAAGCTCTATGCCCAAACAGGTTAGTTTGGTTGTTGGACCTTCTGTCTTTTCCTGTGCTAACGATACCCCTATTTCCTTTGTCACCTCTTGAAATGCCAGCATTGCCTGCTCACAATGGGTGGTGCCCACCCTTCCCATGAAGAGGAAATCATCGAGATAATGCGTGATCTGACTACCATGTGCGCGTCGATGCGTGATCCACTCCAATACTGTACTGAACTTCTCGAAGGCCGCGCATGAGATTGAACATCCCATGGGCATCGCTTTGTCAAAGTAAAACTGGCCCCCGAACTCCATGCCCAACAGCTCGAAGTCATTGGGGTGTACAAGTAGGAGGCGGAATGTCGATCTGATGTCACACTTCGCGAGGAGGGCAGATGTTCCACAAGCACGCACCATTTCGACTGCTGAGTCAAATGATGCATACCGCACCGAACAAAGTTCAAAGGGTATTGCATCATTCACCGACTCGCCCTTGGGATAGGACAAGTAGTGAATCATGCGGAATTTACCCGGGGCCTTTTTTGGTACGATACCCAGGGGGGATATCTGTAGAGTTGGTATAGGCAAGGATTCGAAGGGGCCCTGGATTCTACCCTCGTTCACCTCTTTGGCAATTTTTTGCAGCACGATATCCTCTTTTCTCACAACGGATTTCAAATTCCTTGCCCCCAGGTGATACCGTGGGCCCAGTGTTGGGATCCTGAAACCCCATTGGAATCCCTCCACAACATGCTCTGCAGTTACTCTATCGGGGTAATCTTGGATGGCGGCCTCCAATGCCTTATGACGAACTGGGGTTGGGGACCTTGGCCACCGCTGCTGAGGGCCCACCTTGTCCTGAGGCACCCTGTCTGGTGTTTGGCCACCCTCGCGTTCTGTTTCCATATTGCCAGAAATGGGAGCATGCTGAGGCGGAATGATCCTCACCGCACTGAGTGCATGCGTGTTTAAACCGACACTGGGCACGAAAACACCGCCCTCCATCATTAAAATCCCAGCACGTCGGTCCCACTGGGGACTGTCATGCTCGGCTGGCTGGCGACCCCACCTGTGTGTTCACAGGTCTGGTAAGGATATGCCCGCTATCAGACCGTGGTGTGTACCTGGTGCAACTGATGCACTCTAGCCAAATATCTGGGGTGTGCACGTCCCACCTTATTCTGGGGTTGTTGGCTGCCCTTTGCCGAAAAGACTCGTCGTAGCACAGCCACGCATCGGGGCCCCCTGTGTCAAATGCCCTTCGCACTATATCAGAGTACTTGAGCATCTCCAGGCCACGGTCTGGAAATTTAATCAATGTTACTCCCATATAGATTGTGTAGGCCGCCGTCCAGTTGCACCACGACCTCTCTGCTTTTGGCCTCTTAAACCTTTCTTTTTCCTTCTTTTCCTCCTTGTCATTAGGGTCCGGGATCGGGTCGCTGAAAAGGAGGGCAAATATGTCTATATATTCGCCACTCCAGACCTTCTCTTTGGTAGCCTGGAGGAGATTCTCCCCTAGGGGGGCAGACACATCCGCGTGCCCTCCCGACAGGGGGCGCACCTCCCCTTTACTCGCACAGCAGTGGGTCATTGTGCATCCACAGCACTGGGGGCCCCCCAAATGTGAGCTGCCACCGTGTAACCCCGCTCTGTGCTGCCCGAGCACCCCCCCAATGGGTTGGGTGTGATTGCCCGGGTGCAGGTGGGTTTCCACCCACCCCCTGCCATCTCTGGCCCCGGCACCCCCATTCCTGAGTGCCCCTATCAACAGTGGAGTCTAGTGGGTGGGGTCGATAACACTCCATGTTCCACTGCCCATTCCCTTCTTCCCCCCATGGGTCGCCCCATTCCTCACCTGCCCGCGGTTCCGGGTCCCCCCTGAACCTCTGGTTTCCAGTGTAGCTTCTGGGACCACTGTGTGTGTGGTGCACCCCTTCCGACCTGTCCTCTGCCACTTGCCTTTCTTCCCGCGGGGAATCGCCCCAAACTTGGGCTATGGGTGACGAGTCCTCTCTCCTCCTACTGGGTCCTGGTTCATCTTCCCTGTAATGAGATGGAACCATGCAGCACCTCCCCAGGTGGGTAGGTCCCCTGGCCACCGTAGAGCCATTGCCCCTCCCCCCTGTGGAGTCTCCCAATCCCGCATTGGCCTCGGTGTAACACTCAGTTGTTCCCCTTCTTTCTTGTGCACTCTCCAGCTCCTCTATCCGCGACTGGTAAATTGCCAACTGTTCCTGCATTGCTCGCAGGACTTATGTCTGCTGAGCCCCATCTCCTCCTTTGCCCCTCTGGCCTGTTCCCTTTTGCGCAGGCCCCCCCTTTTTCTTTGCCAGGGGGGTCTTTTTTGCCCCTCGTTTTTTGGGTGGCATCACTCTTAACTACCCCACCACCCTTATTAAACTGAAAGGGGGGAGGGGGGAGCCAAGACTAGGGAATGATAGGGGTAGCAGCGAGGGGACGGTGAACCGAAGCCTGTGTGGCCTGGATGACCAAGGTTAAACTGGTTCGTGTCCTGCTCCTCTTCAAGCACACAGCCCTCACCCTTCAGTAGACACTGGCCCTGTTGGGCCTTTCAACAGTGCCACTGGACCTTTCCACCACCACTGGCCCCGAAGGTCTTTTCAAGCCACAGGCCCCGTTGGGCCGGGCCAGACCTTCTTGGGCCTTGTCTCCAGCCACCAGGCCAGCTGGGCCTCACCCCTAGCCACTAGGCCCTGTTAGGCTTCACACCAGCCATCCGGCCCTATTGTGCCTCGCACAGACACCCGGCCCGAAAAAACCCTGTTGGGCCTCAAACCCTGGGGGAGAAGGCCTCCCCCAAGACCCTTTGGGGGCCTCACACCAAGCCCTATGGGTGTTCCCACACTGGCCCTGTGGGGGGAAGGCGGGCCTGAACCAGACCTCGCACCCCACCAAGCCCTGGGGGGGAGGGCCTCATGCCAGACCCGGTTGGGCCTTTCAGCAGCCCCAGGCCCTGTTGGGCCTTTACACTACCCACTCAGGCCCGTGGGGGAGTGGGGGGCTTTGCCGTACCTAGGCCCCGATGGGCCTACCCAGTTTCTCCCCCGCCCGAGGGGGAGGGGGCGTCGGGCCTCAAACCTCTGTAGCTACCCTTTTTTGGCTGCCCTCTGCCCCTCCACTTGCTCCTCTGCACTTTGCGCACGAGCCCCGCGGCCTGACTCAGGTCGCCCGTTCATGCAGCATGTCTTCTCCCCTGCTCTGGCCGCGCAGAATGCTGTGCCAGAGTGGGGGATCTAAAATGGCACCCGGGATCTCACTGGTCTCGCGAGACTCCTGGGCACGTTTATTTCTGCCCCCGTTGCTGCGCAACAGGGGGCCCCTCCTTCCTGCCGGCCTGGGCGGCTGCAAAATCCCCAGCCGTGTCCCCGTCCTTCCCCGCTCATGGGAGTGGGGGGGGGGAGGAGGCGCCAAACCCCCGCCGCGGCTAACGCGGAGGGGGGATTTGAAAAAATCATGGGCTAGCACTGCTGCATTAAACTATATCTGCTGGAATTTTTGAGAAACAGGAGATGATGTATTTTACGTGTGTAGAGAGCTGTTCATTTCATAACTGAGCCTCAGATTGAATTCCTAGGGAAATGAGGCAACCCACTTCCCACAACTCTTCTCTTATTTGGAGGAAACACAGTGGTAAACACAGAAACAAACACATGTCCCTATCCTGCTCCTTTGCTTTATAGCTTCTCTGGACTCCTGGTCCTTTCCAGATCATACTTGTTTGTTGTCTTTAACAGCCAGAGCTCTCACTTATTATTGGGAGTTGCATCTGTTTAAACAAGAGTAGAATTGGTTTCAGTGGCCATTTTTAGATGAGAAGGTATCACGCAAGTCCACCAAGTGGACAAGCGTGGTTTCGCCTGTTTAAAAGTGGTGGTGGGTGGGCACATGCTCCCGCAATCCATGCACCTCCACCCATCTCGCTGCATGGAGCAACAGGGAAAAGCCTAGGTTGCTCCATGCGGGGGCATGGGCCGATGGGTGGATGGGGGTGCACACTCATCCGCTGCTATCTAAACCCTCCCCACCCACTGGAAGTGCGCACAGGGACCCGCCTCCCCACTTTCATAACAGCATCTGTCTAAAAATGGCTGATGATTACAAATCCCACTGGTAGTCCACTTTTCCCTTACCATCTCAATTTCTGTGAGATGCATGTTCCATTTCTACACTAGCCTCTCCCAGAGACCTCCTCCTGAACACCTTGCAGCAGGCTGTCTTATGATAAATAACAAGCTACAGTCATGGCAAACCTGTCACTGGGAAGACTGCTTCTAACAACCACCCCTGGTTTCCTGTTTTTCCCTATGCAGGGATGAGATGGCTTGGGCTTGTTTAATTTTTTCTGTTATTGAGACATGAGGGCATTTCATCATGAAAACTGCTTCAAAAACAGTGTGGGAAAAGGCATTTCTCTCACAATTTCCATTTCAGTTTTAATATAAGTGAAACAAGATAGGATGTGAAATAAGATCCAGTGCTTGAAACCCTTCCAGTGTTTCCCATGCACACATCCTAATGAACCACAATCATAATTCACTACTCCTTTTTCCAGAAGAACTCCTCTTTTCATTCTTCCTCTCCGTGCTGTACCACATATTACATGCTCTTATGACTAATCATACCATTGAAGCTTTACCTTTGCAGATAAATTGAGTTATTTAAGCAATATTAGTTTGAAATAAGTGATGGGCTTGTAATATACAAAGAACCTAACATAGTTGTTTTGGGGTGTTAATATTAGCAAAAGTGAGATGGATTGAGCGAGCAATTGACTAGGACTATTGTGAGATACTCCATGGCAGAAGTACATCTGAGGTTCATGAATCATAGCTAGTTCATGATATTCTCATCTGACCCAGTTGCATGGTGTTGTCCATATAACAGCTTTTTTCTTACCATTACTATTGATGTTGTTGTGATGATATTGTGATGGCCTTGTGGCTTACAATAAAACTTTATTATTAATTATTATTATTATTATTATTATTATTATTATTTATAGCATATAGTAATTATTAACATTACTATATGCTAGGGATGTGCAAACAGAACCAGGTTCGGATGTTTGGCCATTCAGTGGTTTGGGTCGAATGGAGAGTTCGGATTCGGTATTCAGTTCAGTCGGGCTCAGTTCGGTCTTTAGTTCGGTGCAATTGGGAACTGAAAATGACATTTGGTTTTTGAAATAAAGGGGAAAAAATGAAAAACATATTTCCAGCTATAATATTTTTGTTTCTTACTCATTTTTGATGAGATTTGGGGATATTGTACCCCCAATGGAGTGCACTACGTGTAGCAAAATTCGGAATGATGAGATAAAGGAAACCGATTTGAGAAGCAATTGAACGTTGTGATTTTAAGAAAAGCTCCATACACATTCATGACTACAACTTCTTTATCTTGCATCCAATGTTCATGAAACTTGTGCATATTATGTCCCTCTATATGCTTAATACTTCTGCCAATTTTCAGAAAGAGTGGATAAAGGATCCCATGGGACATTGTCCATTTTCAGGACATTAACCTGAAAATACATTTCCAGCTGTAACATTTTGATATTCCATTCTGTTTACATGATATTTGGCAAGAATGTATCAAATACCTTTCCTGCCATTTCAGCAAATATACAGGAGATTTTGATAAAGGGACCCAATTATATAAGCAATTGATGTTGTCCCTGTGAAGATCATTATTCAGATGAATATCAGCATATTCAGTGCCAGTCAGAGGCAGGTACCCTGCATGGCAGGGGGAGAGAGATTGTAGGAGGAAGGATGTGGAGCAACCCCAAAGACTGACAGACACATTCAATGGCCAAACACATTACTGCAAGCTTCTAGCTTTACAGGACCAATTGGTAGTGGCTTCGAGGTGGGCATAGGGGGCGGCCCTGAGGCGGGCATAAGCAACATAACTGGGACTTCTGAGATAGCATCCCAGCAGTCAGGAGACATAGTTTAAACACATCCAGGCTGGCCAATTATCATCACAATCACATCCTGCAGCAGCACTGAGACAGAGGACATAAGAGAATTTATATTGACTCTTTCCTAAACAGATGCTTCTGTTTTCCCAGAAACAAGTGGGGAAAATATGTTGGGATGGTCCCAGCACAGAATGAGGATATCTGGTTGACATTTCTGTTGGCCAATTCGCATCACAAACCGATCTTATACCACAGTGACATAAGAGAATCCCAGGCATAGGCCCCCTTCTCTACATATGTTGTACAGGCATATAAAATTAGGAGACTTTATAAAATCTTTCTGAGATTTGGCAGAGATGATCATGAAAGTGTAACATATAGCCCTGCCAAATTTCATGTACACTGGTTGGACTACAAAGATGTCAGACATACATTTATATGTTAATTGCTTATACCACCAAGACCTTTTTTCCAATCCTTCTGAAATTTGGAAAAGGTAATAAATATGAGAAGGGGTATAAACTGGACAAGTTTCACCGACATTAGATGTGAGACAAAGAAGTTACAGCTAAGAATGTATATGTAGAATATTGCAAAATACAATAATTCACCTGCTTCTAAAATCGGATGCCTTTATCCAATCATTTTGGAATTGAATTTGGAACACATAATTCCTTCAATTGGAGGTATAGGCACCCCAAGTTTCAGCCACATAGCGTAAAAAACAAAAAGGTTACAGCCGATAATGTGTTTTCCATTGAAACCAATGGAAATTCAATTCCGAACTCACTGAACACTTCCGAACTGAACGTTTGAATTCGAGTTCAGTTTGCACGTTCGGTTTGGTTGACCAAACTATTTGAGTTCAGTCCGAACTCCAAACTTCCGAACCGCGTTTGTCCATCCCTACTATATGCCAGCCATGTTTGGGCATCAGTCCCTACCCAAGTACAAAGCAATGTTTGGAACTGAATTCTGGGAATGTTATAGCAGCTATCTCATATCACCTCAGCAGGATTAGAGCAGAAACAGGTACTTAATTTAGTACCCATGGGTAATACCGGCATTTTCAGGTACTGCATCAGATAACAATTGGATACCCAGATATTCAAAATATTGGTAACTTTTAGTACCAATTTTTTGAAATACCAACTCTCAGTTGGTATACCAATCAGTATATTGGGTGGAAAAAACTGAAAAATCAGCATGAAAATTTTAAAAAATGTGATTGGAAGTAGTTTTTCTAGGATTGGAAGTTGAGTTTCCAGGACTAGAAGTCAATTTTTCTGGGATGGAAAATCAATGAAAAGGCATTGGAAGTTGATAAATTGGGGGTGGGTGGGTGGGTGAGGTGGTAGCAAGTTTTAAAAAAAAGAAAAAGAAAAAATTGAAAAAATTGGGACTGGAAGTTGACTATCTGGGACTGGAAGTCAGTTTTCCAAGATGGAAAGCAGATAAATGGGTGTCGGGAGTCAGTATATACATGTAAAAGTCGAGAAATTGGTACCAGAAGTCAACATTCCTGGACACTGCATACCTGAATTGGCTCACAAACGGGTACCAATAAGTACCTGATGGTTGTCAGGCTGATTCATGTACTGGATATTCAACAGGATACCTATTTTTGCGGATACCCTCTTTCAACTCTTAGCAGGAGGTATAGGGGCCAGAAAACCCTAAATATATGCAGTTTTAGCAGTAAATATAGTAGAGCTGCAAGATCTTCTACTGCACTGTCAGCTGAAATGAAGGGAAACCAGCTCAACAGAAACAATGGGGCTCTTGTCCATGCAACAAAATAGCTTCTTCTTTCTGGAAGGCCCTTAAGCATGTACTTAAGTCCCATTGAGATCAAAGTAAACTAAGAATATGTTTAAGAACATTTCCCAAACAGGCACTTTCCTGAATTGGGGTGGACATGTTACAAATGTATCACAGGAAGTCAGGCCTTTGACAAGAGCAAAAAAGGTAAATTATAGGGATGGGCAAACGCGGTTCGGATGTTCGGAGTTCAGGCTGAACTCGGTCTGTTCGGACGTCTGAACTGAACTCTCGAACGACCGAACAGTTCGGTTGTGTTCAGAGGAGTTCGGATGAGTTCGGGGGCGGGGAAAACGTCTTTTCAGGGCCAAAAATTAGGTTTCGGTTTCGATAGCGCTATTTTTGAATGTTCGGCCAAGTTCGGTCAAACCAAACTCGGCTGAACCGAACCATCGAACCCGAACTTGGGTTTCGAACTGAACAACCAAATGTCTGAACATCCGAACCACATTCTGTTCACCCATCCCTAAATTATCTCCAGCTTTTAACCCACACTTAGGGTGGCCATACCACTCCTTTAAAAGAAGATGCTTATGAAAAATATATGTTGCAGGGCTGCATTGGTTCCAGTGCAGCTCTGCACTATGTATTTTTAATAAGTGTCCTCTTTTAAAGGGGAGGCAAGGCTACCGTATCCACTTGACTACCGGTATCTTGGGTGTGGCTACATATAGGTTTAGTTAGGATGGCTTTGGAAAGTTTGTTAACTCACTTTGGTGGCCAAACATCTAAATTAAAGACCCTTCAGAATCTTCTATCAAATGTTTGATTCTGTTGTTGGAATATTTGTGTTTTGGTTATTTCCTTGCCTAATAACAATGCATTTAAACTTATGAAAAATGAACAGTTATGAGATGATAGATATAATGAGGATGCTCAAATATTTGTAGTGAACTACAGCTAATACCTGCAGGCAAAATATCAGTGTACATTATGGGTGGAACCCAACAACGAATGAAAAAAACAAAACACTCCCAAACCCAGAAAGCTTAGCTCAGAGGTTCTCAAACTGTGAGTTGTGACCCCAAGTGAGGTTTCATGATCTGAAAACAGGGTCAGTCTCAAGTGGATATTAGTTATACTTTGCATGTCTTTGTTGTTGTTTGGGTCACAGGATAAACAATAGAATCTTTGGGTGTTTTTAAACGTAATGTTAAAGCGTGTCTCAAACTGTGTTGGGATATTGACATGACACTGGTTGTGCCCTGTATTCACATGTGCCCCATGTTTAGACATGCGCCCAATTACGGACACAACAGGTGTTCCCCTCCCTGCCTTTCTAAGAATGCAGATGCAGCCTTCTATGGATGGGATTTCTAAGCAGCTGTGAAAGCACTTTCTTCTGTGCTTTGTCTTGCAGAGTAGGTGCTACTGTCCCTTGCAGCGGTTTTTGCCTGTGAGGGAAATGCAAACAGCATGAGTGCTTTCATAGTAAACAAATGAAAAATGGAGTTTATAACACCCTTCCAGCTGGCACCTTTCTTTATGTTGATCCCTTTGGGGGAAATAATGCTTGTGCTTCATGAGGATAGAGATTGGCAGGAATGAGCCGGCCAGACCAGACCGAAGTCCCCTCCAGAAAACACAGTATTCTATTGATCCGATAACCGGACATTGATGCCAACACACCACTCGATATCTTTAAATGTAACACTCCCAACGTGTTCGCAGGGAACATGAGAGTTGAGATAGCAATGCAATTGTGTTCACATCCTGGGATTACTGGGAGCCCAACACATGGACAAAACAACGTTCAAATCGTTATGCTGCTTACATGCAACGCTCAAACATGTGCTGGGGCCATTTGCCACCTGATCAATATTCCGTTTAGAGACACCCTTAGAGTTGGAATGTATCGGATCACCTAATCCAACCCCTGCTTGAACGTAGGATGGCTACAGCTACAATCTTCCTGACAGGTGACTGTCCAGATTTCAAAATGGGGGCATCTAGGCAAAACATTTGGGAGACGCTGTCTTAGCTCTTCCCAGTTACCTTCCTAGCATCCATGTATATGAGCATATGAAACCACGACAACTTGGCTTCTCTAAGCATTGTCAGGGCTGCACCGTGCATAGCCCTCCTGTAAAAACTCACTGATAGTCCACATGTCTGCTGTGCCATGCGTCCGAGCCGTATATGTTTAACTTCTTCTGTAGACTTCTTCCTTTTGGGAGTGGTTTTGGACATTTAATTTATATTAACTAGCAAGATACCCCAGGTGGGAAGGTGTTGACACTGACTTGAGATGCTGTCACAACCCCTAGACACTTTTCTGTCAGAACGGTGGCCATTTTTACATGGGCTGTGGTGTGGGGGAATCCGTGTGCATCGTGGTCTGTGGGCGCTGCATGGGGGAAGGGTGTGGATGGGCACCCCCTCACCCCCCATGAATTCCCACGCAAGGAGTTACCTCTGTTTTACTGGTGCCTTTGTGTGTGTGGATGTGTGTGTGTGGGAGCGCACACCCCCACCCCCACAGGCAGTAAAAAGGGCCAGTGTTGACCCTCCACCCTGTCCAGAGAGACACTCTTCTCAAGCCAGGTTTGCTTCCTCTTGCCCTCTGCTGCCACTGTGAATGATGCTGTGATATCCGCATTGGCTAAACCTATCACCCTTCTTCTCTCCCAGTCTCAGTTCATTTCTATGCTTGGAATCTATTAGGTTGAAAAGTTTCTTGATGACAGTGCTACAAAGGTTCATACAGATGAACACTTTAGATAATTCATAGATAGATTATAAAAATAAAAGCCATCTGTGTATTCCTGTAGCATTAATTTTGGACTCAAGCCTAGGCCCCTAGTCCTCAATAGCATCCTAGCTTTGGCTGTGAAAGGGTGATTTAAGATGATAAAGTTCTGAAATCCAGTTATTTCAAAGGTGCTTCAAAGAACTCTATTGTCTTTGGGGACAGAGTAACTGTTTCTTTGGAATTATGCGTACCAGTTGTAGAGGGGGAACAACTTACTATAGTATGGCAATGTTTTTATCAAAGGGCCTTATCTATTATTTACTCTTGACTGATGTTGAAAGTTGAAGCTTGAAACCTGAGGTCAGCAGTTACGTAGCTCAGATGGTTAACAAGAGATTTATTAAAGGACTGGAGCTACAAGAGCTGGGGGCCGTTTGATCAGTCACTGATTGATCACTAGTAGACTTCTCCCTTTGGGAGTGGTTTTGTGACGGAAGTTGATTCATCATCTGTCCTGTACAGATGGTGAGTCAGTGAATGCTTTGCTGTTGTTTTGTCAGCTTCATTTGATCAAGCAATTGGGACTGTTAGGTCATGTAGAAGGAGGGCTCTAATTGCAGCAGCTGATAAAGGTATAAATGTTTGAAGTGCTGCAAGGGAGTTGTTAAGGGCTGTGAAGCTAGTTCTTCCACAAAAGATCCAATATTTGGCTTTGAATCTGACTATATAAAATGAAAAAGAGGGGGGGAAATAACCCTACTAGTGCTATTATTATCATCATGATTTACCTGCAGTGGGCTACAGAGAGATATCAAGAGTGAGCTATACCACCCTCATTCTCTGCTCGTCTCAATCTTGAGCCAGTTGTGGTGTCTATGTCTATGCTGGCACATAAAATTGTTTATATGGTCCCCAGATACTGATTAAATTGCTTTTTGGGGTGACCTTTTCAATGACTGGCAGCTTAAGGCACTGATCCAAGGTACAAGCATGTGCAGCCGTAACCTACTTTGTGCATGTGCAGTCTATCTGTTCATGGTATCACAACAGATGCTCACCACCTCCACCATCACAGGTCGTTGGGCTGAAGTGGGGTAAGCTGGGGGTGGTATGGCTGGGAGGCAGGGAGCTTCCAGTGTGGTGCAAATCACACACACACTGCATGTCTGGGAGGGCAGGGTGCCTGAATGCCTGAAGGAGGCTGTGGTTAGGCCCGTGACAAAAAAAACATCGCTTGACGCTGATGCTCCTGCCAGTTATTGGCCAGTCTCTAACCGTCCCTTTTTAGGGAAGGTTATGAAATGGGCTGTGGCACGGCAGCTCCAAGAACATCTGGACCGCACCTGTTTCCTTGATCCCTCTCAGTCCGGGTTTCGGCCTGGGTATGGTACGGAGACTGCATTGGTGGCCTTGGTTGACGATCTCTGTCTGGCGTTGGACCAGGGTCGTCAGACCTTACTGGTCCTGCTAGACCTTTCAGCTGCATTCGACACAGTCGATCATGAGGTGTTGGTGACTCGCCTGTGGGACCGTGCCGGAATTGGCGGAACGGTCTTGGACTGGTTTCATTCTTTCCTGGCTGGGAGAACTCACTGGGTGGTCTTGGGGGAGTGTACGTCTTCCCTCCGGGACCTCACGTGTGGAGTCCTGCAGGGTGCCATTCTGTCCCCCCTTTTGTTTAACAACTATATGCAGCCGTTAGGGGAGATCATGAGAGGGTTTCAGGGCATGCAGTGTCATCAGTATGCTGATGACACACAGCTCTACCTCTCTTTTTACATCGACTGAGGCCATGCAGTCGCTTTATTTTCCCAGTGCCTGTCAGCTGTGGGGACCTGGATGAGGTTGAGCCATCTGCAGCTGAATCCTGACAAGACAGAGGTGATGTTGGTGGGTGAGGACCTGAGGGGCCTGGGAGTGGTTGAATCTCCTCTGGGGGGTTTGCCCTCCCATGGTCTCGCAGTTACGGAGTGTGGGTGTGCTCCTCGATTCATGGCTCAGCCTGGAATCTCAGGTTGTGGCCATGGCAGGGAGTGCATTTCGACAGTTACGTCTTGTCCAGCGGCTTCGGCCATATCTCTCAGACTCTGACCTCGCCACTGTCATCCATGTCTTCATCACCTCGAGGCTGGATTACTGCAACGTGCTCTACCTGTCTCTTATACACATCTAGATGTGTATAAGAGACAGGTGCCCGAGTGACCCCTGAGATTGTCCATGGGGGCCTTTTTGGCGGTTCCCTGGGCGAGACGGGTGGCCACTGATGTGAGATCTTTTTCGGTGGCTGCCCCTGTGCTGTGGAATTCACTCCTGGAGGAGGCTCGGTTGGCCCCCACCCTCCTGTCGTTTCAACGTTTATGTAAGACCTGACTGTTTAGCCAGGCCTTTAACGAGGGGGATGCGGAGGGAGGGGGGAAGTGGGGTTTGGGAGGGAGAGTGAGTTTTTATGATTTGTTTTAAATTTTGCAGATTTATGTTGTTTGCCACACCGAGCTGCCTTTGGGCAGGAGGGGCGGGATATAAGTGTTAAATAAATAAATAAATAAATAAATGTGCAAAGTAGACTAGGTCTACATGCATACTGCACACCTTGGATCAGGGCCTTAATGTGTATAATGCAAGGGCCAACTACACACAACATACCAGTAGTCAAGTGAGGGTTAAAAACTGGAGATGATTTATTTTTTTTGCTCTTGTCAAAGGCCTAGTCTAATATATGGTGACTAATATATGATGCAGAATATTGATTGGTGACTATTATGACTGGTGACTATTATGGTGACTAATATATGATGCCAGAATTGATGACCTATCTGCTGTATTATATATGCTATGGTTTCTTCTTAAAGAATCCGATCATTCTTAACTCCACTAATCCACCTGTATGCAATTATGCAGCACAGGCGAATGAAGCCAAAGATATTATGGAACTTCTAATTTAGATTTATGAGCAACGGAATGGAGATTTATGAACAACGGAATGCTTTTAATCCTTATTCAAGATTGGATGTCTGGACCTAGGACTTGTTTAATGACCATGGGGTGCATTCCAAGTGGTGGTGTACACGGCTTGCTGGCGCAGTGCCCAACCAGGCAGCAGGTGCACAGGTGAGTATGTGCCCTGTGTGTGCAGCAAGCCGCTCGGCGCAACAGCACGCCCCTGCCGACACGACCACCCTGAGCCTGCACACCCCGTAGCCCAGGGGATGGAGCAGGCAGGACTCGGGCTGTGATGTGTGTGGGCTCGGGGGGGGGGGTTGTGTCGGCAAGGGCGTGCTGTTGCGCCGAGTGACTTGCTGTGCATTGGTCATGCGTGTGCATGTGCACTGGAGCAAGTAAACTGCACCTGGTGTAGGCACACATTGTGTGGGGGTGCTGGATTGAACCCCATGTGTTTTAGTATGTCTTCATGGTTATTTTCATACCAATGCTCTCTTCTGTTTTGAATCTCCTGAATGTACCTCTAGGAAGAAGAAGTGAAGTAGTTCTGCTTACAAAGGGCAGTGGTAGGTGACATAAGGAGAGGGGTAAATAACCATCATTTGGATGAGAATTGGGTAGGTTGAGTATATGTGAATGCTGTATTTTGTAAGTTTATTGGCCTATTATATACAGTGGCATAATTGTGTATCAGTGTGAGAGGATAGCTGGTTCATTTAAAGTACCTGAAATAGTATTGTGAATAAAGCTGTCTTGTTCAATAATTACTGCTTTTTAAAAACACAAGTAGTGGATACATGGAGCATTGTTTTTGTGGGCCACCAGTAGAAACACTGTGCTAGAACCACAAAAAGTCATATAGCCAATAAACTAGGCTCTGAAGCCTAGATCTACAGTTTAGTGACTTTTGGGGTGACATGACAGCTAAGTCAGTGGGGTGCAGCAGAAGAGTGAGTGACTGACTGGATGACATGTGTTGGTCAGCCTCAGATGAGAATGGAAGATGTGTCCTCTCTGTTTTTGGAAATGGCAGGTAGCACGGTGTGTTAGCCTTCAGAAAATGCGCGTAACGAGACAGACCTGAAGGTTCAACCTAAAAGAGAAACATTTGCTTCATAAAAAGAAATGGATGCAGTGCAGGAACATAGCAGTTCTTTGGTAACTGGGATGCTTGATGCATTAGGACTCATTTTTAAAAATCTGGGGTTGTGTGAGTTTGCAAAACATTTATGTGTGGCGTTTTCCATATCTACATTTTTGTACACCTAAAATTGTGGATTTTCTTATGAGCTTTGGCTTCAGAAACATGAGAAACCAAAGAATTTTACAATTGTTCAGTGAGAAATGTTGCTACAAAATGGTCTTATTTTAGCTGAAATAATCCTTCTTCTTTGTTTACATTTTGAATAAGAACATGGACTTTTTCCCAATTATATGAAATTTTGAATCTACACGCAATTAAGCATGCAAATGCTGAAACTTAACCAATTTTGAATTTGCCTGAAAATATGCCCTCACCCCATTTTAACTTCAGAATATGGGAGGGGAATTTATGAAACAGTAGCTTCTCATTGGGTTGATCCAGGTCTGCTCATAAAACTACACAAAAAGCAAAGTTCTTTGTATTATAACTGGTTGCATTTCTCTGTTTCTTATCCCTTGCAAAATTATACCCTTGAGAGTGAGCTGAGTTAATCGTATTTTGTTTAAGCGGACAATAGAACTTATGATTGATATTTCAGTTATTAACGATATCTAATTAAGACATCCATTAAAAGTTGTAATATTAACCTAGCAAGGAAATTGGAACTAAGTTTAATTGCCATTTTCCAGACTTTTATAAAACTTCTTAAATAGACATGTTGCTGTTAATAATGGGTGCTCTAAATATTATTGTGTTCCAGAGTGTGGATGGCTCAGAGACTAGAAACGGAATACAAAGTCTCCATCTCTAAGCTGCTAGTGTAAATCAAGCCATTGCTGAAGTTAATGAAGAGCTGTTACCATCTGGTGGGATATTAGGTAACCTACATGAAATGAGCTGATGGTTTCAGATGGGTTCCAATGTCCAGCTGCCCACATCACAAAACCTAGCATCACAGCATACACTGAGACTTTTTTTGCTCATCAGAGCTTGCAAGGGGCTCATTAAAAACAACAAGACCTGGTAGATCCTGATTTGCCCAAGCCTGGTCTTCCATGTGCAAGTCCAGCACCTTATCCACTACACCACTGCCTCCCATGCTCCCCTCCCAGAATCTCTGGGTTTGCCATATCATCTTTGGGCTCCAGGCGAAGCCAGTATTTCCATGGGCTATTTGAGGTGCAGGAGGAGTGGCGGTGGGACCATATTGGCTCTCCCATCCCCTTTTTGGCATGGCCCTACCCCCGCAGAGCATCATGGAGTCACAGTGTGCCAAAGGGGGCATGGCCCACGTCAGAAAGTGATGAGAGTCTCTTTTTCCTGCTGCTTAGGAGGTGGGCACACATCAGAAAGGGAGTGGAAGAGTCACTTTGCCTCCAACATAATTTGTTGTGACCCCTCCCCTTTCTGGATCAAAGGGTGTGGGAAGGTGACACCCCTATATCCAGGCCCTGTTTGAGATGCACTGACAGAATAGGGTACTCCATTGCACTTTTGGTTTTTATTGTGCCTCCCCTGTGGACAAACGCAGGACTTAATCATTACTTAATTACTGTTTTTGCAGCTTTGAAATGATGCTGAGTGACCAGTCTCTGGTAAATCATTCTTGCATCTTTAACACTGGAAATTTCCTGACAAATGGAATTAATTAGAATTCCCCATTGCAGCCCCACCGAACAGGTGGATTGCTATGAGGGGACCTTGTCGTGCCCCCCCCCCCCCGCAGACGGAGCAAGGAAGGGGCAGGGCTGCATTAAGAAATAGTGCAGCAAGAGAGAGGTCAGCTGAAGGGCAGAGCACAATGGCATGAAAACCTTCAGCTGGGTTGGAGGAGGAACAAAGTCTCCTGATGCAAGACTGGCAGCTGGGAAGTCAGTCGTACCCCCGAATCCTGGCATTTGCACCTCGGACCTGGACGAAGCAACACCCACCTACCCTTATACAGCACTGTGAGCTTATGCAAGTTGCCAATTACAGGGGCAGGCAAGGAATTTTTTCAGGAACCCCAAATTGGTCTGGGATTCCTGTTTTTCACCTTCCCCACAGTCCTAGAAATTATAATTGGCTTTCAGTGGCCTCTGTGGCCAGGGTGGTTTCCCATTTGTTGAATTTTGTCACTCTCTGTGGCGGTCTAGTTATCTTATGAAAATTTGTTGCCATGGTGATTAGACACTGAGGGGACATCTCCTTAGGAGATGGGGATTTGTGACCTTTGGTGCATATGTAGGGTACGTCTAGTGCTGGGGTCACATCTCGGGGAGGGGTCAAATTAAAGGCATCCTAGGGACAGATATGATCCCAAACTTTCTGGACTTCCTCCTTACTCCTATCCCGGAGCAGACAGCTTGTCCTCCCACACTCATGATGTACGTCGTGGGAAGAGGGGGGAGGCATAGGGTGTTTTCAGACATGATGCTAACCCCAGTTTAACCACACTTGAACATTTCTTATGCATGTTGCAAGGCTGCATAGAGCACCCATACAGCCCTGCAACATGCATAAGAAATGTTCAAGTGTGGTTAAACTGGGGTTAAACTGGGGTTAGCGTCATGTCTGAAAACACCCATAGTTTGCAAGTTATGTTGCTGGGACGTGAAGGTGCGTCAAACCCAGCTACCTTGTTATTTATGGTTGAAGTTTCACCACGTTGGTTACTAGACCTGAATTGCTGGAAGGCAATTCCCACCCATATGTAAGAAATAAAGAATATGGCCTTGTTTTTCCAAAGAAACTGTGTCCTTGTCTCATTCAAGATGCATCAACAACTAAACTCTCACTCAATAGAAATGAAAGATTCAAAAGATCTCTTTCACAGTCCCCCTCAACTTTATTTATATGGTGGAACCTCTGTGTCTTGCAGTTGCTTCTTTAAATATAGATGGCAATTACCCTTCCTAGAAAAGCTATTGGCAGTTAACTCTAAAGATAGCCCCAGTATCTCTCCACTTACTTTCTTCAGCCACAACAGAATGAATCTCAATGGATACTCCTCACCACCTCCAGTTGCTCGGTGGCATTCAGCCAGCAATGTATCCTGACAGTTAAGTAGTTCGCAGATAGCAAGTTATTATTATTAAATAATAATAATAATAATAATAATAATAATTATATTTGCATTTGTATAGTGCCAGCTGTGTACCTGGCGCTTTACAGAACAATAAGAATGACGCGATCCCTGCCTATGGCTTACAATCTAAAAGACACAGAGGGGGGAGACAAGGAGAGGGGACATAGGGAGAGACAAGGAATAAATAACAATCAAGTTGATGTGAAGTCTCAGGTGCACGTGCTTGACTTGGTTGCAGTTAGGCAGGAATCTGCGGGGAGGGCAGACAGTAAAAACTGGGATGAAAATTCTAACAGGCGTCGGGAAAGGTGACGAGGAAGAGGTGGGTTTTCAGGAGGGAATTGAAAGTGTAGAGGGAGGGGGCAAGGTGGATGTGGGCAGGGAGGGAGTTCCAGGCATGGGGGCAGCAAGGGAGAAGGGGCGGAGGCGGTTAGAGGACTAGGGCTGAGAGGTAAGGGGGAGCCAGGTTGTGAAGGGATTTATAAGTGAATACTAGGAGTTTATGAAGGATGTGTTTGGGAAGGGGGAGCCAGTGAAGAGAGGAAAGGAGGGGCTGCACGTAGTCAAAGTGACGGGCTGAGTGAATGACCTTAGCAACGGAGTTTTGGATGGAGATAAGGGGGGACAGGTGAGAGCGAGGGAGGCCAGTAAGGAGGAGGTTGCAGTAGTCAAGGCAAGAGATGACCATGGCGTGAACAAGGGTTGTTGAACTGTAACAATGACTGTGCCCAGAATGAGATGTGCTGCAGCATAACATGTGGTTTTAGTTTATATTCCCAAATATACATGTTGAGCATAGAGCTCTGTATCTGCGTACTGTGATAAAATGGACACCTTAAACACATTTGGCCAAATTCTTCTTTCACCTACACTTGTGTTAAACTCAGCTTAAGTCAACTAATTTCAGAAGAATTATCTTGTAAGATGCCAATACGATTCTCACTAAAGCCAGTGGAGAGACTCCAGTAGACAATGGATCTGAGAGAAGAGAATTTGGCTCAATTGGACTTGATTCTTTTCTCCTTTACGCTGGTCTGAATGTTGATGTAGCTGATAACTTTAACAGGGCTACAGTGGAATAAAACAGGCAGAACGGAATAGAGAATAAAGACTACTGAGCCCTATAATGTGGTGTTAAATTTCTTAAAGAGAGTTGCTGGAAAGAACGTTACACTCCAGTAATTCACTCTGTGCACACATATATTGTTTATATAAATGCATTGGTTGCAATATGTCCATTTTTGTTTATGTGCATATGCGAGATGTCAGAAAGTAAGTATATGTGTTATTCTTGTATAAACCAGAATCAAACACGTCTTTCTAATTACAGTGCACACTGTGTTGGTCTAAGTGCAAGAAGGCTAACAATTTGCATATTTTAATCTGGAGGTGAGGGACCTCTGTCAGAGGAACAGCTTGGTCCAGGTCAGGAAGGAGAAATAGAAAGGAGAGAGAAAATTGAAAAGGCAGTTCACCACAAAATGCAGTTTGTCTCACTGTCACTTAAGGTTGTCTTCATGTCTGTTAGTAGGGGCGAAGTCAGTGTAGGGATGAAGGAGGGGCAAAATGGATCACTAAGGACCAACAGATAATAATTTCCTTTTTTAATAACAGTGGCAATTGTAATATATATTTATAAAGAAGGTAGGGAAGAAACCTGAATGTTACATCCTCTTTAGAAGTTGGCAAGTGTCCTTTGAGTGGAAATATTGCAGACATATATACTAGGTGATCTAAAGTTTGTCCTCCAAGTCAAATAGTGTACAAAAAGGACAAGGAGAAGAAGTACTTAATGAAATAATTCACTAAGACCTATTGGTACTGAATTCTAGGAGGCATTAAAGGATATAAAAAATTAAAGTTGAAACAACTGCA
The DNA here is from genome assembly GCA_003113815.1 of Sphenodon punctatus. NCBI lineage: Eukaryota > Metazoa > Chordata > Lepidosauria > Sphenodontia > Sphenodontidae > Sphenodon > Sphenodon punctatus. Next base: position 115,280 of record QEPC01012103.1, on the reverse strand, counting down.
GCAGTCCTTTTCTTGGTGCTCCCATAACCTGTTAGTCAGGAGGCAGAGAGAGGCACTTTCTTTTTCTTTCTATGAGCTTACCAATATGTTAGAATGTAAATGTCAGAGTTAATTTTTGTATTTGGGACCAGACAGAAATTTCCTTGTCTTGAAATACAGCCCAGGAAAAAATAGTCTTGTGAAAGATCTTCTATCTAGCCATCCTTGGTTTGTATATGTTTAAATTAGGAATCTCATGTGTTTTCAGTTGGGCTTTGCATTAGCAACGGCAGCAGTGAGGGGAGGAGAAAGTTGGTTGGAGCCGAATTGGTTTTACTGAAAGCTATCATTGGGGCATATAATCTCTCACAGAAAACAGCAAACGTTTCATTTCTTTGCACGAATGGGCTGTGAATGCGGTTTCTGAAGCCCAGTTATTAGGGAGAGAAAAGAGGGTGGAGAGATGGAGAAAAGTGATAAGCGAAAAAAGAAAAGTGATTTTTTTTTATTACAAAGATTTTGCTGCTTCTTGGTGCAAGAGAGCCTTTCCTAGTGAGTGAAATGTTAGGGTGCTTGGATGGCATATTCTTGTGGGAATCCTACTTGACTCAAGTTACTGGGATTCTCCCCTCTCTCTTACAGAGAAGTTTGGGGTTTTTTCATGAGCAGTGATGCAGAGCAAGTGTCTGTGTGTGTGGTCTTGTGTTAATCACTGAAAGCTCTAGAGTTATCATAAAATGTGCTGGTTTTAGTAATTAAATCTTCATTCATGTCTTTTTTTTCTTATGCTCAGGAAAGAAGGGGTTGTTTTCCTTGACTGAGCCTGTTTAGCAGCATAGTGTGAAAAAGATAGAGTGAATAGTCAGAGGCGAGTGTTTGGACCCTTGCAGCAGCAGGGCGGATAATTACTGCCATCGTCTTCAAGTTAACTGATGAGATTATATTTACATCCCTGCAGAGGACATGAATAATAATGGTCAACCAAATAACATATACCAAGAAACCCTAGTGTCCCAAGAGTGAATCCATGGGAGTGTTACTACAGAAGTGGAATGGGTAGAATCTAGATACCATTGATATTTATATAATTAATTCATTTAAACTTATATCCTGCCCTTCCCCTGAAGCAGGGTGGGTTACAACATAAAAACACATGAAAACAGGACATAAGAATCTATAAAAAACAAACAAAAAATGACATGAAAATATTCCTTCTGTGAAATGATTTAAAATGTTCCAGTTATTGTAACTTGTTTGAAACACAAGTATAACATGCTTGTGTAAAAATTAAATTCCATTTGAATGAGCTAAACTAAAAGAATGCTAGCAGTTTTGTGATTAGGCATGTAGAATGGGGGTCTCCTCCAATTCCCATGCATCCACTTCCCCCCCCCCCGGCAATCTTCCCCTCCCCATCATACCACAAATTCCTGTCTCTCCCTGACCCATGGATACCACAATTCCTGGCACCACCACCACCACTTCCCACAAACTCCCACACCAGCTACTAGCCTCCCCCTGCACCAACAAGGTTTGGGGCAGCCTATTCTGTCTTCTGCACCTGAGTCCCCCACAGCCTAGCTAGGTCCTTGTGCCCTGTAACAGGCAGGTTGGGTTAGGGGAGTCAGGGGCAGAAAGTTAGATATGGAAGAAGGGCCCTGGATATGCACAGGAAGAGGAGAGTCCCGACCATGGATTTGCCCTCAGTTCCCCATGTGAATGCCCTTATCTCTGCCCCCTTACTCCGAGAGCTCATTGCTTTGGTGCTTGGAGTTAAAAACCTAGATCCACTGTCCAGGGCTCAGATCCAGGAACTAGAAAGGGGCTACATAAAAGCTATCTCATGGGCTACATTTGGCTCCTGAGCCTAAGGAGATTCTCCACCCCTGCTAGATATGCTGCTTCCAAAGGGATGTTGCAGGAGGTTCTCCAGCAGAAAGGACCCAAGTGTACAATTCTGTTGACAAGGTAAAGTCATTAATTTTCAAACCATTTATACTTGTTATTGTTTAATGGTAACTGATTAAGAACACCAGCAGCTTGTCTCAAGAATACTGTGGTGCAGTTGTTGTTGGGGGGGGGGGGGAGAGGGGAGATAGTGGTTGTTTTTTAAAAAAACAAACAACTTGCAATGCGGTTAGTAAAATAACCTTTAAATTGTACCCTCCCTTCCTACACTATCAACTCTCACAAGTCACCTATGGGCCTGTGTGAATCAGTTTGATATTCTGGTCCCTTTCCTGGGGCAGAAGTCCACAACACAAATATTGTCACCATAATGGGCATTTGTTTGTAGATGCCCAATTGCAGAGAGATCAAATAATGCGTAGGTATGGATTTCAGTCTCCATGACACTTCATAGACTATTCTTTCCAATTAAAAATGTAAATGATACTTTATGTTTCTCGAAGGATGCCAATTACTGCAGGCTTTGTGGGCTCACAAAGACCAAATCTGAGATTTGGCCCACCCTAAAAAGTACAGGTTCCTACAGGGATTATGGGTTTAAGTATATTTTTGGGGTCCATAGTAGGAATGGGCGAACGTGGTTTGGAAGTTTGGAGTTCGGACTGAACTCAACCAGTTTGGTCGACTGAACCGAACTTCCAAACCAAACTCGGTTTTCGATCCGAACAGAATTTCTGAACTCGACTCTGTTCACCCATTCCTAAAAGATAATATTCCATTTAGTTCAATGGGGTTTGAATTTCCGAACTTTGTTCGGAAGTTTGGAGTTCGAACCGAACTCGAATAGTTCGGTCGACTGAACCGAATTTCTGAACTGAACCGAACCGAATTTCCGAACTCAGTCCTGTTCACCCATCTGTAGTCCATAGTAGACAATGGTGTCCATAGTAGACATTGGAGAAACACTTGAGGTGTTCAAATCTGTTCTCTATAGGGTTAAAAGCCCTACATGGTCTGGGCCCCTCATACATTGGGGACCGCCTCGCCCTCCGCGCCTCAGAGCGATCCCTGTGGTCCACCGGGGGTGCCTTTTTGGAGGTCTCCTATGTAAAGCGGGGGACCACAATGGAGAGGGCATTCTCAGTGGCAGGGCTGAGGCTCTGAAATTCTCTCCCAGAGGAAGCCCATCTGGCCCCAGGTCTGTTGGCGTTTTGGCGAGCCTGTAAGATCTGGCTGTTTGCCCAGGCCTTCAGAGGAGAGGGTGGGGGTGGGGGGGATTGTATTTTTAAAACATTGTTTTAATGAATTTTATTGTGTGTTTTTATGCTGTAAGCCGCCCCAAGATGTCGTAGGCATGAGGGGGCGGCTAACAAATATTTATAAATAAATAAATCACTTATAAACACTTTAAATAGTTCTGTTTTCAGACATATTGGGTATCAAAATAATTTTATTACTATATCCGTAAACAAATCAAACTAACAGAAAAATCCCATATCTGCTTTTTTGAACAAATATAAATCTCTACTGTTTGGGAAGAAAAACTACTGTTTAGGGTTCAGGATAAACAAAGAGTAATTGCAGACGTTATGAGATCACAGTCAACCACTGATGTGCAAACAGAACCGAGTTCGGAAATTCAGTTCGGTTCGAAAATTGAGTTTCGTTCAAAAGTTCGGTTCGGTCGACCGAACTATTTGAGTTTGGTCGAATTCCGAACTTCCGAACCGAGTTCGTACATTCAAAGCCGAGTTTTTTGACTTTCCAAACTGGTTCGGATTCTACCGAACAGTTTGGTAGAATTCGAGTTCAGTTCAGTTGACTGAACTATTTGAGTTCGGTCCAAACTCTGAACTTCCGAACTGCGTTCGCACATCCCTATCAACCACAGTGAATCCCCTGTGGTGACCGTTTGTTCCATAACGTCTGTTTGCTCCCTGCCAGATGTTCACCACAGTGAACCACTGGCGGGAATAAAATTGACCACGATTCTGGACCTCCGGCTGCCCAAAGGTCCAGAATCGTGGTGGGATTGGGCCCCAACCGTGTTCACGGTGGCCACGAGCCGGGATTGGCCGAAAGTAAAGTCTGTTACCTTCAGCCAGCCGGGATCGTGGTCCTGACCACGGGACGGGATCGTGTGCAGCGGCCAGATTGGCTGCTGTGCCCGCCCGTCTCCTGGCGGGCAGGCAGTCAGGGGAGTGCAAGGGGTCGGGGCTGTGCAGCCGCACGTTGCGCCACGCAGTCCCGCCCCCTCCCCAGTCCCCACTAGGAATTAGGCTGGCACGTCTAAAGGATGACCGGACTGATTCCTGACCGGGATTCGAAACGGATCCCAGTCTGTGATTCAGCGTGGCGGGCCTGCGGGCCCGTCACGTCTGAAATTACCCATGGAATGCAAGTTTTCTGCTAAGAGATTTCAGTGGATTTGAAATTACTGAAAATAATCAATGAAATCCAATAAAGATATTCTCTTATACCATCAAATGGCAAAGCATGCTAGTGTGTAGTGCTGAGATCATAAGAGCAAGTGTTCCCATTCCAAAAGGAAATACTGACCTTGCAGGAGTGCTTGCGAGTGTCTGTCAGTATTTTCTCAGTTTCTAGTGATTCCACTCTTCCACCATTTTTTTGTCACTTTCTAGGACTTTTTGTCACTTTCTGGGAATTTTACAACAGTTTTACAGCACTTTTATGGCAATTTTCAGCACTTTCCCCATGCTTAGCCAGCACATTTTAATCTCCACAGCCCCTGGGAGTGCACGCAGGGCATACACGGGGCTTAGGACTGACCCCATAGCAGCCCCGTTCAACTTGCAAAAAATAATGAAAATGATGAAAACAGCAGGAAAGATGGTATGTTTTCTGCATTGTGCGAATCTCAGTGAATGCTCTGCTTCTGACAGAAATAGTACTCACTGAGTTTTCTTGTTTCAGGCCTAGAGTGTGTGGATTCTACTCTAATCACTTGGCCATGGACTTGGGGGAAGTTGAGGTCATGATTAGATAGAATTTTTTCCTGTTCAATATAAATTCTAAGGGGCCTCGTTAGCACAGTAGGTAGCACGTCAGTCTCATATACATTCTTGCTTTTGGACAACAGTATTTTAATACACATATGGCATGAATAAAATATTTATGTTACACAACTTCCTTAAACTAAAATATCTGATTAGTGAAGACTAGTTCCGGAATTCTTATGTGTAATGACTGATATTGTGACAGTGGAATATTTCCAAAGCATTTTGTCATTTGCAGATAGGCAATAAATGTGGGTGATAACCCACAGCGGGAGAAATTGGTGAATGTGACAATGAATTAGGAGAAGTTTTTCAATAATGGACTGTTTTGCTAAACTGCAGTTAAACTTGTTTGCATGATTCATGTGATATTTGAGGCTTTTCTTAAAGCCCCATATCCTAGAGTTATGTAATTTTGTGAAAATCTGTGCTTTAATTAAAAAAATAAAATAAAATCCAAAATCCAAAACATAACTTGTTTGCCCTCATCGTTGTGGAGAAAAACTGGAAAGTATGACTTGATGATATATAAGCTCCACAAGTCAAAAGACAAGTTAGAAAACCTATTTCCCTCTCCCTCCACTACAATTTCAGGCTTTTAAAAACAGCTCTCAAAATGTATGTGAAAGTGGGGTGATTGCGTGATTTTTGAGTAGTTAGGGAACTAGTGTACCCTAGTGAATAAGGTCGATAACCTGTTTAGTGTGTGCGTACTTGTGTTGGTCCAAGTATGAGAGACATAATTTAAACAATGGCCCTTTTTACACAGACACTCTAACACTGATAAAATGGGTGTTACATTTTATCATACATGGTACAGGGCAACACTGCAGCCCTGCAACATGGGCCCTTTTCACACGAGATGCCTCCACCCAATGTCGCTGGGTGGAGATGGATGAAGGCGTCTGTGTAAACAAAACACCACTTGTGGTGGGTGGGGTGCATTTCGCTGGGTGGAGGCATCTGTATAGACACTGGCGGGCAGTGGGTGTAGGTGCGTGCATGCTCCCGTGCAACACCCATCTCCACCCACCACCCACCCTTTGAACAATCGGCAGTGGAGTCCGTTGCTCCATGGGTGGGTGGAGATGGGTGTTGCCCGGGAGCATACACGCACTTACACCCACCACAAGTGGTGTTTACACAGACACCGCCACCCATCTCCACCTAGCGAAATGCACCCCACCCACTGCAAGTGGCGTTTACACAGACATCTCCACCCAGCAAAACTGGGTGGAGGTATCTTGTGTGAAAAGGGCCCATGTTGCAGGGCTGCAGTGTTGTCCTGTACCATGTATAATAAAATGTAACACCCATTTTATCGGTGTTTAGTGTCTGTGTAAAAAGGGCCTATTTTGAAAACGTTTTGAAAGTTGAAAACTGTACTATTTTTGAAAAGAACTAGGGTTTGAAGAGAGTGTGGTCACATATGCCTTCATGTCTGGGGGGAAAAAAAAGAGGGAGGGGGGGAATGCCAAGGCAGCATACCAAAGTAGCATATTTATATGTCCTGGGAGACTTGAGTTCAAATATTGTCTTAGTGGTGAGTTTACTGGATGGCCTTTATCAAGCTACTATCTCTCAGTTTCTGTTTCCCATCTGTAAAATGGGAATAATGACCCACCTCACAGAATTGTTGTAAGGGTGAATTAAATGAGGATTGTATAGCATTTTGAACACTGAAAGTGCTATAGAAATCATAACAGTGATGCTGGGAATTCATGTGGAGACCGTCACTTTAAGATGTCAAAAATAGTACTGTGAAAGGCAGTCTAATTTCCAAAGCACTGAGTGGTTGGAGACTGGGCAGAGAAGAGGAGCCTGACCTCCTGTCAGAGATCTAGTTGGAAACCCACTTCTGCTTCTTGTTATTCACAGGTCCCTGATTGCAAGGGCACATGCTGCTGCTATTACTTAGAAGTCTCTGAACTAGAGGTGAAACGAGTACCCACAAAAATGGGTATACCCAAGAATTTCCAGTACCTGATTTCAACCTGATTCAGGTACCCCGATATCCCAGAATGTCAACTTTTGGAACCTATCGTACAAGATGAGATTAAAGACAGGTAGAAGAACAAATGGTTAGAAGCTAGTTATGAATAAATTTAGAATGTTTTTTAACCAGAGTGAAAGCCTGGAATGGACAGTCCTGGGGACCATGGTCTTGGTCATTTCCACAATGGGGATGAGTACATTTATGAGAAGTAACCCGTTATGACCTTTTCATTTGATGCTTCAGAGGAAAAAAGGAGGAAACACCCAAAATACCTTAGAAGGTGGAAAACCTCTTTAAGCCATTTATTGTTGTACCTGTCTTTGACCTTTAATTAACCTCACTAGCATATCAGTAAAATGCAATCATGATTAAAAACATACGTGACGGCGTAGCGCCACTGTCACAAAGTGATCCAGACCAGGGTGCCACTCACACCCCGGTCAGGATTGGATCCAGCCATGGAACAAATGTTCATATGTCCAGGCTCAGGGGGGCAGGGTGCCACAAGAAGGTGCAGCCAGCTGGCCCCACCCGCATGCTGCACACAGCAGCCTGCCTCCTGTCCCCATGACGGGGGAACAATGATGGCTGCCATGGCCACCCATCATGGGGCCACTCTGAAATGGGCCAGGAATAGCGGGCTACCACATGTGATAGCCTGCTGTAGCCTGGTTGGGCATGGTAGCGACTAGCCTGGGGTGACTTTCGAGGTCTCCGGAGTCACAGCCCAGGTTAACTGCCACCACGCCCAGGGAAACTCCGGGGCAAACGTCTGGATGGCCCTTAACAAACGTGATGGTGGCCCGTGGGCCAAAGCAGGTCACAGCTGGCCGCCATCACATTTGTTAACACCCATGTCTCATGTCAGACTTCTTTTACTAGGCTAAATAGATAAAGTTCTTTTAATCTCATTTCGTAAGAGAGATTCTCCATTCTTCTGATCATCCTTCATAGATGATGATAGCTGATTCAGAGCTGATCATAGCTCTTCATTGCACTCATTCCAGTTTGAGTCCATCCTCCTTGAACATCGGTAGCCAAAACTAAACTCAGCATTCCAGATGCAGTCCTACCACTGCCTTGTGTGATAATAATATTTCCCTAACTCAGTCCCCAGTATGAGAATGCTAACAGGCAAAGTAGTTCAGATGACTCCTTTTTTAATTATTATTAATTATTAATTATTATTATTATTATTTATATAGCACCAGGGATGTACCTGGCACTTTACAAAGAATAAAATAGACACAGTCCCTGCCTAAGAGCTTACAATCTAAAGACAGAGGGAGGGGAGACAGGCAAGGGGGAACAGAGGGAGAGACAAGGGATGCAACATTCATGAGGATGCGGGAACTCAGGTACACGTTCTTGGCTTGGTTGCAGTAAGTTGGGAGTTTACAGTTAACAGGTGGGGGATAATCCTGGGTGGGGATGGTTAGCAGGAGTTTGGAAGGGCGGAGCAGAAGAGGTGGGTTTTGAGGAGGGACTTGAAGGTGTGGAAGGTGGCGGCAAGGTGGACAAGGGCAGGGAGGGAGTTCCAGGCATGTGGGGCAGCGAGGGAGAAGGGACAAAGGTGGTTAGGGGAGCAGGGGAGGCATGGAAGGGTGAGAGAGGAGCGGAGTGCTCGAGCAGGGGTTTGGAGGGAGATCAGGGCACAGAGGTAGGGGGGAGCGAGGTTGTGAAGGGCTTTGTAGGTGAAGACAAGGAGCTTGTGCAGAATACGCTCAGGAAGAGTGAGCCAGTGGAGAGAGGAGAGGAGAGGCTGCACATAGTCAAAGCGACAGGCTAGGTGAATGATCCTGGCAGCAGAGTTTTGAACAGAGATGAGGGAAGAAAGGTGAAAACAGGGAAGGTCAGTGAGGAGGAGGTTACAATAGTCGAGGTGTGAGATGACTAGGGCATGGATGAAAGTTTTGGCAGAGGAGACAGACAGAAAAGGGTGGATCTTGGCAATCTTGTGGAGGGAGAGGCGGCAGGATTTGGCAACGGAGTCAATGTAGGGTTTGAAGGTAAGGTGCGAGTCGAAGATGAAGCCCAAGCTACGGGCTTGGGGGACAGGGAGGATGGAGACCCCGTCAATGGTAACTGACAGGGAAGAGGGAGAGGAAGGATTGGGAGGGAAGATAATGAGTTCAGTTTTCGCCATGTTCAGTTTGAGTTGGCGTTGAGACATCCAGGCAGAGATATCAGAGAGACGATGAGACGAGCTTGAAGAGAGGGGGAGAGGGAAGGAGTGGAGAGAGAGAGTTGAGTGTCGTCAGTGTATAGATGGTATTGGAAACCGTGGGAGGCAATGAGTTTGCCTAGGGATTGGGTGTAAATAGAGAAGAGGAGAGGGTCAAGGACAGAGCCGTGGGGAACTCCAACCAAGAGGGGTAGAGAGGAGGAGGGAGAGGAGTTAGGAAGGGATACATTGAAGGAGTGGTCAGAAAGGTAGGAGGAGAACCAGTCGAGGACAGAGTCCCAGAATCCAAGGGAGTGGAGCGATTCAAGCAGGAGCGAGTGAGTGGTCAACAGTGTCGAAGGCAGCAGAGAGATCAAGGAGGTTTGTGCAAGGCAGGAATGAAGAAGTGCTCTGTGCAGCTGGAAAGCTTCAGAAATGAGCGGTCACCTTGAGACTCTTGTAGAACTTTTTGTGTTCTGTTTATTGAATCTTTTCTTTATATTTCTTGTCTCAATGAACTTTAACTATTTTTTAAAAAGAACCAGGGTTTGAAGAGAGGCTGATCACTCATATCTCTATGTCTGGAAAAAGAGGGGAAGCCAAGGCAGCATGACAACACTCCAGCAGGGTCTGTTTATATGTCAACAAGACAAAGGAGGTGGTGTTTGGATTCTCTGTCAAGAAAAATGAGTGTGCGGGCCAGACTGGAACAGATGTGAAGGGCCAACGGATACAGTCAAATAGTCACAATTTTATACACACGTTACTCTATTCTACTTATTTCCTTCTTAAAATTGTACATTATCCACTATCTCCACTTCCCCCCACAGCATTGCTGACTATTGTATAATAGGCATTGTGGCAGAGGAGGGTTTTTGAGTACAGAGCTGAAGGAAAGGAGTCCTTGTTTGCGGCAGAGAATGCCTTGCTATCTAGGCCGTTGGTTATTATCTTTTTCTATTTTATATAATCTGTGTGTGTGTGTGTGTGTGTGTGTGTGTGTGTGTGTGTGTGTGTGAGAACATTCAGATCTCTCTCTACTTTTAAAAATAAAATAAAATAAAACACTTAGAAGGGCTTTCTGTCCTCATCTCCAATTCAGTTCAGTTTTATACTCCTGGCAGTTTAATCTGATAATGGAACATATAACAGTTTTAAAGGGAAGTTGAATTACATTTAGCTTCCCCGGGTAGAAGCAAATTTTGAGAATTAAACATTGAAATGCAAAAAAAAATCATAAGAAGAAATTAAAATGGAGAAATTACTACATAGAGGAAATCTGTGCAATTCTAATTCTAAACACTATATAAAAAATAAAATAGCAATCTCTGCTTCAAGATTTTCTTATTTTTTTGGAATGGTTAATTTGAATTACAAAAAGCCTTGATAACCCCCCACACATCAATTTACCTGTGAACAAAAAGATTCACACAGAGAAAATGGGACTTGGGACTATTTGATAAATTACTGCAGACTACTTGAATATTCCATTAGCAAAATAATAGCTCGTTATGGAACCCAGAAGAATGTGGTGTAATTATGATAGCACCGTCGCCCCACTATGGGGTAAGAGGAATGCAAATGTTAGAAATGATAGCTATTTAACCACAGCTTGGAGATAGGACCTGAAAACAAACCGAGAGGTTATATGATCTCAGGTATTCAGAAAGATTTCTTCAATGCCAGTGCTTTAAATAGCTGAATATGTCCCAGCTGGCTGAAGGTCATATATATTGCATATTCTCTTTCTCTGTGTTTCAGCCATTGTCTAGAGTTTTTGGAGAAAATACAGGATCTGTAGTTAATCAACACTGCAACACCATCTGCTCTGAGCAGGATTAGAAAGTATGGTGAAAATGCCTAAATCTTGTCTACATTATGACTTCTTCCCTTATGCTGTGCTGGTAAATGAATTGTAGATCCTGTTTTATCAATTGCTTAGAGGTTGGTTACTATGTTGGTTCCAAATATGAGACTGATAGGGATGGGCGAATGCAGTTCGGAGTTTGGACTGAACTCAAATAGGTTGGTTGACTGAACCTAATGTGCGAATCGAACTCGAATTTGAACGTTCAGTTCGGATGCGTTCGGTGAGTTAGGAATTGAATTTCCATTGGTTTAAATGGAAAACACATTATCGGCTGTCACATTTTTGTCCTTTATCCTTTGTGGGTGAAAATTGGAATGCCCATACCTCTAATAGAAAGCATTATGTGTACCAAATTTCAAAATGATTGGATAAAGGTATCCAATTTTAGAAGCAGTTGAATTATTGTATTTTGCAATATTCTACATATATATTCTTAGCTGTAACTTCTTTGCTTCACATCTAATGTAGGTTAAACTTCTCCAGTTTATACTCCTTCCAAGATTTATTACCTTTACCAAATTTCAGGAGGATTGGAAAAAGGGTCTTGGTGGTATAAGCAATTAACTTATAGATGTACATCTGACTATAACATCTTTGTAGTTCAACCAGGGTACATGAAATTTGGCGGGGCTATATATTATACTTTCATGATCATCTCTGCCAAATATCAGAAAGATTTTTTAAAGGGTCTCAATTTTATATGCCTGTACAACATATGTAGGGAAGGGGTCTATGCCTGGGATTCTCTTATGTCACTGTGGTATAAGATCGGTTTGTGATGCGAATTGGTCAACAGAAATGTCAACCAAATATCCTCATTCTGTGCTGGGACCATTCCAACATATCTCCCCCACTTGTTTCTGGGAAGTCAGAAACATCTGTTTAGGAAAGAGTCAATAGAGATTCTCTTATGTCTTCTGTCTCAGTGCTGCAGGATGTGATTGTGATGATAATTGGCCAGCCTGGATGTGTTTAAACTATGTCTCCTGACTGCTGGGATGCTATCTCAGAAGTCCCAGTTATGTTGCTTATGCCCGCCTCAGGGCCGCCCCCTATGCCCACCTCGAAGCCACTACCAATTGGTCCTGTAAAGCTAGAAGCTTGCAGTAATGTGTTTGGCCATTGAATGTGTCTGTCAGTCTTTGGGGTTGCTCCACATCCTTCCTCCTACAGTCTCTCTCCCCCTGCCATGCAGGGTGCCTGCCTCTGACTGGCACTGAATATGCTGATATTCATCTGAATAATGATCTTCACAGGGACAACATCAATTGCTTATATAATTGGGTCCCTTTATCAAAATCTCCTGTACATTTGCTGAAATGGCAGGAAAGGTATTTGATACATTCTTGCCAAATATCCTATAAACAGAATGGAATATCAAAATGTTACAGCTGGAAATGTATTTTCAGGTTAATGTCTTATACCCATGGGAATCTTTATCCATTCTTTCTGAAAATAGGCAGCGTAGTAAGCATATGGAGGCACATAATATGTACATGTTTCATGAACATTGGATGCAAGATAAAGAAGTTGTAGCCATGAATGTGTATGAAGCTTGACCTAAAATCACAACATTCAATTGCTTCTGAAATCCGTTCCCTTTATCTAATCTTTCCCAATTTAGGTACACATAGTGCCCTCCATTGGAGGTACAATCTCCCAAACAAAAATGTTATAGCCAGAAATATGTTTTTCAGTTTTTTCCCTTTATTTCAAAAACCAAATGTCATTTTCAGTTCCCGATTGCACCAAACTAAAGACCGAACTGATCCTGACTGAACCAAATACTGAATCTGAACTTAAATGTCGACCCAAACCACCAAACTGCCAAACATCCAAACCTAGTTCTGTTTGCACATCCCCAGAGACTGACCAGAAACAAAGAAGCTACGAAAATGCCTGTTATTTGACCAATGAGTCTGTGAAGCCTTTCAAAATTCAGAGCCCTTCATCAGGCAGGAATGAGAAGATCATCATGAGCCTGGGTTTTGCTAGACAGCCCAGGCCCCAAATGGAACTTGAATACTGCTGCCATTGACAATTCTTTAAAGCAGGAAGACAGAAGTCTGGATTCCCAATCAGCACTCAGTCTTCTCAATGACTCTAGTTGTATGTTCAAATGGGATCTACCTACCAGGAGCTTCCTAAGTTCTACTGGATCCTTTGGCCTCCCATCTCTTCAGGGCTGCCTGATAGGCCGAGAAGACTGATAATGAGAGAGCTGTTAGAGTATGTATTCTCTCCAAGGGCTTTTGCATAGAAAAGAAACCCACAAAGTCATGCAGCCCAATAGCTCTAGTAACCTTTGGACAAAACAAGTTTTAATTATGGTAAGCTGATAAACCATACAAAAAGGGATTTATTTATTTTTAAATTCTCTATACAGATTTCAGTCAGTCTCTCTTTCAGCTAAGCATTCGTAGTAGGCAAGTCTTCCAGTAAAAATAGAAGAATATCTTATACCCAGGGACTTGTGTTCATCGTGTTTTCCCCATTGACGGCAATGGGGAAAATGTAGTGAACACCTTGCAGTAAATCTTTACTTATTAGAAGTGTGCACCAGGGGCCCATGTCATTTTTGGTTTTGGTTTTTCATTTTCGTTCTTTAAATGTCATTTTCGTTTCAATGGAAAACAAATTTATGACTATAACATTTTTGTTTTTCACTATATGTGGCTGACACATAGAGTGCTTATACCTCCAATGGAAGGCATTATGTGTACCAAATTCCAGAAAGATTGAATAAAGGAATCCAATTTTAGAAGCTGTTGAATTAATTTATTTTGCAAAACTCTTTGTATATATTCTTAGCTGTAACTTCTTTACCTCGTATTTAATGTAGATGAAACTTATCATATTTATACCCCTTCCCATATTTACTATCTCTGCCAGCTTCCATAAGAATAGGATAAAGGGTCCTGGTTGTATAAGCAATTAACTTATAAATGTATGTCTGACTGTAACATCTTTGTTGTCCAACCAGTGTACATGAAATTTGGCAGGGATGTATATTAGTGGTGGGACCCCGGGCCTATTACCGGCTACTGGATTTACCGGTTACCGGTTCTGCGAAAACCGGATTCCCAGATTAAATCCGGTATGCCGGTACCGGATTTATTTCATTGGTTTCAATGGGGCGCTGTGTCCCCATTGAAACCAATGAAATAAATTAATTCCCTCCCCCTCCC
>QEPC01012103.1:76217-101055 GCA_003113815.1 Sphenodon punctatus | reverse complement strand
AAAAAAACTTTTTTGCTGGGGCAGTTTTTTTACATTGCAGCCATTTTTAAATGGCTGCAATGCAAGAAAAATCCGGTACCCCGGAATCCGGTACCCAGTCCGGATTACCGGGTCGAATCCGATAATGCCGGTACGCCCGGTACCGGCATTATCAGATACCGGATTCTACCGGTTTCCCACCCCTAATGTATATCATACTGTTGCAATCATCTCTGCCAAATATCAGAAATATGTGCTAAAGGGTCCAAATTTTATATGCCTGCACAGCATATGCAGAGAAGGAGCGTATGCCAGGGATTCCCTTACATGACACTGTGGTATAAGATCGGTTTGTGATGCCAATTGGCCAGCAGAAATGTCAACCAAATATCCTCATTCTGTTCTGTGACCATCCCAACATCTCTCCCCCACATGTTACTGGAAAGTCAGAAACATCTGTTTAGGAAAGAGCCAATAGAGATTATCTGATGTCCTGTGTTACAGTGCTGCAGGATGTGATAATTGCCCAGCCTGGATGTGTAAACTATGTCTCCTGATTGCTGGGATGCTATCCCCAAGGTCCCAGTTATGTCCCGTCTATGCCTGCCTGAGGGCCGCCCACTATGCCTGCCTCAAAGTCACTACTGATTGGTCCTGTAAAGCTAAAAGCATGCAGTAATTGGCCTGTGAATGTGTCTGTCAGTCTTTTGGGTTGCTCCACATCCTCCCTCCTACAGCCTTTCTCCCCCTGCCATTGCCAGGTGCCTGCCTCTGACTGGCACTGTATGTGCTGCTATTTATCTGAATAATGGTCTTCAAGGGGACAACTTCAATTGCTTATAAAATTGGGTCTCTTTATCAAATTGTCCTGTAGTTTGGCAGAGATGACAGGGAAGATATGTGATACATTCATGCCAAATGTCTTATAAACAGGATGGAATATATAAATGTTACAGCTGGAAATGTATTTTCAAGTTAATGTCTTATACCATCAGGACCCTTCATCAAATCATTCTGAAAGTTGGGAGGTGTGTTAAGCTTGTGGAGGTACATGATATGTACAGGTTTCATGCAAATTGTATGGAAGATAAAGAAGGTGTAGCCATGAATGTTTATGGAGCTTTTCTTAAAATCACAACATTCAATTGCTTCTAAAATCTGTTCCCTTTATCTAATTGTTTCCAAACATGGTACAAATAAAGCCCTCTATTGGAGGACAAGCACCCCAAATTCCATCACAATCGAATAAGAAAGAAAAAAGTTATAGCTGGAAATACGTTTTTCAGTTTTTTCCCTTTATTTAAAAAACAAAATGTTGTTTTTGTTCCTATTTTTGTTGTTATTTTTTGTCATTTTTGTTATTGCAATAACAACAATGAAAATGATAATTTTCATTATTGTTATTGTAATAATGAAAATGACATGCACACCCCTGTTGCTTATGCCTTCCTGAAGAAGAGCTCTGTGAAGCTCAAAAGCTTGCATGCTCTTTCTAACAGCAACTGTTCCAATAAAAAGCATAATCTGAACTACTACTTCTCTTGTCTTTGTATAAGTGAGAGACTGCCTGGTGCCTGTCCTTCCATGTCTCATTACGGCCCCTGCGATTGACTTGGAGCACCTCTCTGGGTACCAGTGGTTAGCTCTGTTCATACAGCAAGGGCTTGCAGGGGCCCCTTCTCAGTTGCTGCCCCAATGCTGTGGAACTCCCTTCCCCCAGAGATTCAGCTGAGTTCGAGTCGGAGTGTCCTCTGGAGGCAGTGTACAACCTTTCTCTTTGTCACGGCATTGGGTGGGCTGGGATAGGGGATATGGGATTTGTTTGATGATTTGGGATAGGATTGTGAGGGGGGTTGGGGTGGGATATGGGGAGATGGTGTTGGGCTGTGGGATGGTTGGGTTTTTTATGTTCTGTTTTTATGGATTTTTATGTTTTAGACCTGTTAGCTGCCCTGAGCCTTTGGGGGAAGGGCAGGATAAAAATGTAAATAAATAAATAAGTGCAAAACAGCCATATGAGTGAGGGTGAAGGACTTGATTACTTTTACTGTAGGGAAATTCTGTAGATCATGACAGTCTGATTTTTGAAAAGTAATTCTATGAACCTTGAGGAATCTGGCTCTTCTAAAAAAGCCAAATGAGGACATTTTGAAAAGCCCAATGTTACCAACGTCTCTTTAGTCAAGGTTTCATAGCAATTTCCCCCCAGAAATATTTGCAAAAAATCTAAGTGCCAACGTTATACGGCCGTTTTGACACAAGATGGTCCCTCTCATGCCCATGCAGATCTGCTGCATGGGCATGAGTGAGTGCTGCGTGTGTGCATGCCACAGCCTGTGAGTGGGGGTGTGCGCATGCTCCCGCGACCCATACATCCCCACTCACCCCTCACGCATTCCCACTCACGGAGCAATCAGCAAAAACTGAGGTTGGTCCATGAGTAGGGATGTGTGGGGATGAGTGGGGGGGTCGGTGTGGGACCATGTGCAGTGTCCCCCCCTGCACTGCCCTGCTGCTGTGGTGCACACCGGTCCTTCACCCCCCCCCCCCGGCTCATATAAAAACATCCTAAATGTATATTCCAGCACAAAATATATCAGTCTGTTTGACTCTAAACAGAAATGTCCAATATGATGAGCTGATGGATGTGTAACAGTTGCCCTTCTCTTACTCCCAGGAAAAAAATAGTCCTGTTTCTTCAAGGCTGTAAGAATTTAGCTTCATCTGTGAGGTGCCAGAATGTTAAATGTGACATTCAATAAGCCACCTAGGAAAAGCTAAACACTGCTAATCAAGCCATTTAATCTTTTAAAGTTAAGAACTGCAGTAGGAGAATAAAAGGTATAATTAATAACTCCTGCTGGGAGAATGAGGCAGAGTAAAAAAAATAAAAAATTAAAAAAACAGGAGCCGAGGCAAACATCTGGTTTCTACTTCATGAAATTTTAACCTTGAAATCAAAACTTTTCTACCCTTTTGTGAAATGGGTAACATTTCCTGGCTTGCGAGATTCGTAGTTAACAAAACTCTGCAGCACCTGCAAATCTGCTGCACAGAGCACACATGGACCTGCATTTTCATAGGCAAGTTGGGTATTTGTGTGTGCCAGTACTTGCCTCTCTTCTTGTGGGCTCACTTGAGCTGTGCACCCTAATTTATGAAAAACATAGGAAGTTCTGGGAGCTATTTTAAAGGTCAGTTAATCTACACACACACACACCCCAAGTGAGGCTATGGGTAAAATGACATGAGACAGGGCTCACCAGATCTCCCACCCTGCAGAGGGCAAATGCAGCTGCAACATTTTGGACTGGCACTGAGACCAGTCCAAACGATCTACCCACTGTGTGGAAACCCAGAGGCCTGCCCACCATCGCAAGTCCTGGGGCAGGATGCATGGGTGGGTGCCTGACCACAGCCCATCAAGCATCTCACCCCCTGCCACATTCACACCCGACGGTGGTGTTGGGGGGGGGGGACTTCCATGAACCAAAGACATGGCGGGGAGAGGAGGGGGATGACTGAAATACCACCATTGTGAACAGCTTTCTGCTGTGATTTTACTCACAGATGACAGAACTGGATTTTGAGCCCTGTCATCCACGAGTAAAATCACAGAAGAACCCCATTCTCGACGGTGGTACTTCCATCATCCCCTTCCTCCTCACGATGCATCTTTGGCTCGCAGAAGTTTCCCTCCTGCACTGCCGTCAGATGTGAATGTGGCCTTAGTCATTCAGGAATGGTGAACTACACCTGTGACTCTATGATTTAGGTGGACCTCACCATAGGGTGGGGCTGTATGGGACCGGTCTGATGGGAAGTGGCTCGTTATCCCACATTGGTCCATGTGGGGCAACATTAGCCTGTGATGTGCTATTGGCCTTCGCATTACATAGCAACTGGCTGCCCACCTGCCCTGGTGCGGAATTGGGTGAACATCTGGTGGCTGACAGTCAGCTGCATCATGGGCTAATGTGGGGTAAGGTCACCCAATGTGGGATAATGGGTATGTTCAGACGTTACGAGATCACGCTCAACCACAGTGAACCACGCTCAATTCCGCAGCGGGGCCAAAGAGCCCTGAACGTCTGTTCGGCGCCCGCCAGATGTTCACCACACTCAATACCCACATAGGGTCAATTTCAATCATGCTTCCCGGGCTACCCGGGGGAATATCCCGGGAAGCGTAGTCAAAGAGATCCCCACTGGGAACCAACAAAAAGTAATGTGTGGATGCCAATCCCCGGGCGTAACCAAAGGAAACGATCCCCAGCCGTGGACAATGCACGCAGCGTCGCTGCCAGGCAACCAGCAACAACACAACCACCGGAGGGAGATTTAAAGGGAAATCCACAGCAGGCAAGCGTGGTGGGATGGAGCAAGGAGGGAGGTGGAAGAGAGTGGCGGGAGAGAAAGTGACGGTAGTGGAGGAGGAGGAGGAGGAAGGGGCAGCGGTGGAGGGAGCGCAGGCAGAGGAGGGGGAGCAGGGGGTTATGCTCAGGATGGAGGAGGTGCAGGGACAACACCCACAGCAGCCGGGACATGACACCCCGGGGACAACAGCCGAACTGGGGGAGGCGGAGGCACCCAGGAAACGGGTAAGGGGAATCAAGGGGAGGGGAACAGGGGGCTCAGGGGCNCCGCTAGGTGGAGCAGGGTGCACTTGTCCATCCTGAAGTGGGCCCTCCAGGCTGGCTCTTCCCACTGGGCCAGCGCCCTAGCCCACCACATCTGTGGGCGCTCTGCGACCCATAGGCATTTGTCAATGGGCATAGTGAGCAGGGATGCCTGGAGCAAGATCTCCCTTGCCCACAGGAGGCACCTGACAGCCTCACGGAGCGCTGCGGGTCAGGTCCGGCTCCGGTTCACAGCCTGCCAATCTGCCCCGGAGACCCTCAGAGCCCTGAGGTGAACACGGGCTCTCCTGTGCCCGTGGTGTGCCCTGCAGGCCCTTGCAGCTCTCCAGGCCAGGAAAACCTGCAGCCGGATGGCCAGGTGCACCGCCACGGTAAGGAGGCGCAGTTGCTCTGTGTAGTAATGGACCCACTCGGCTGCGACTATGAGGCGCATCCAATAGGTGGCTGCCCTGTCCCGCTGCATGGTGGTGGGGCCCCAGGGGGGGAGATGAACTGTTATACAGGGCCTCTGATGGCAGGGCTGGCAAGGGGGCGGGCCCCTAGCCAGGCGCCCCCCCCATGGGGGGCCGGGGTATGATTGCGTGCAATTGGGTGCACCTGCAGGCAGCGCACCGGGCTTCGCCTCTGCACGGGCATGCGGGTCTGCGCGCTCCCTGAGCAGCTGCATTCCATCAGGCATCACCACCCCCTCCCCCCCCCTTTTGCTACAACTTGGCCTTGGAGGTCCGATTAGCTGGGCTGTGTGTGCTATTGTGTTATGCAGCTGTGCTGGGTCCGCACCCCACGCCTCGCTCCATTCTGCAACACTGTTGCTGCCTGAGGCCTGTTGTCCTGTCCCTGGGACCCACTGGGGTCCCCCCCGGGCCGTGAGGGTATGTGGGCCCCCCTGTCCTTGGTGTTATTCTCCCTGTCTCTCTGGACCATGGCTGGTTGTCCCTCTACAGGGCTCCAGCTTCCCAGTCCCCATGGGCCCCCCCATATCTGGACCTTCTGCGAGACCATGTCTCTGTGCGACCTGTGGCATACTCCAGCTGTGCAGCTGCTCCTGGGCAGCCCTGCCAGCCATGCGGGTGCCTTTGCGAGCTTGAGCTCTGGACTTCGCTGCTTCAGCTATGAGGCGAGCGCTCATGATTGCCGGCTGCATGCGGACACCCTGGGCCTCATTCGCTTCCCTGATGGGCGCCTCCCGGACAAGCGGTGTACGCATGTGCCCTGGTCCGGATCTGAGACTGTGTCTGCGCTGAGTGTGTGCAGACTGGGCGCCTTCACGCTGTGCCTTGCTGAGGGGGGCCCTGCCCTGGCCATGTCCTACTTTGCCTGTGTTCACGGGGCGCGTGGGTACCAGCGCAGCGTGTACCACCGGCTGCTGGAGCTGGGACAGCTTCCTTGACCCCCTTCTGCTGCCTGCTGTGTGGCAGAGCCTTCTGCGGTGGAGCTGTCGGTCCTGATGGGGGTGTGGTCCCGGACGGATGTGCAGTTGGGGCTGTCCCTGCAGGACCCCTTCGAGGCCTACTACCTGATAGCCCACCACATGTCCGTGTTGGGGTACCACCGGGGCTTGATCCATTGGCCCCACCTGGTTCACTGAGCGGGGCACCCATACCCAGGGCCCGCAGTGGCCCCCAGCAGCTGCCTGTGAGACCCGGTGTTCCTCCCAGCCCCCCATTTTCTTGCCCCCATGTGGGCTCCCACCCCTGTCTAGGGGGGCCCGTCTCCGCTGGCTGCTCCCTCCCTGATGTGCCTGCCTTGCCAAGGTGTCGTCTGCTTCCCGGGGTGTTGGTTCCCCTGCCTGTGGCCCCGGGCCCCATGTCAGCCTGCATAACCAGGGTTCCCCTCCGGTGTTGTCCTCCCTGGTGCCTGGGTGCGGTGCTCTGCATGGCCTCACTGACCCGGCTGTGCCCAGCGACCTGTCCCCACCCGCCAGCACTGCCACCTGCTGCCTGCAACCCCCCTCTCCTGGGGGTTCTGGGGCCTCCTCTGGGGTGTGTGTGCATCCTTGGACCTGAAGCGCTGCACCGGCTGTCCTGCCTGCCCAACACCTGCCCCTCAGCGGTGGAGGGGTCTCTGAGTGCCTCCTGGATCCTTCCCGGGCAGCTCCCTGTGCATTGCGGGCCCCTGCTGTGCCTTGGACCCGAGCTCCTGGGCCCCCCCCATTCCAGGACTGCCTGTGTTGCTGTGGGGGTGCCCATGCAGACAGTTCTTCTGGGAGGGGTTCCACCTGGCCTAGCACATTGCAGGTTTCCCCTCCCTCCTCCCTGTCCCGGTCCCTCCCCCTTGCTCCCGTTGTGCTTTGTGTGTTGTCCAGTCACCCATGTCCCCCTTCTTCCCTTCCTTTCCCTTGTGTATACGTGTGTGTGTGCATGTTCCCGGGCGTGTGGTCGTGCTGTGTGTTCCGCTGTGCCTCCGTTGGCTGTGTGCCTAGTGTGTGTGGTACCTGTGCGACTCTTCTTCCTCTCCCCCCTCCCTTCCCATTTCCCTTGTGTGGGCATTGCCTTTTGTGCCTTTTGGCTTTGTTTGCCCTCAGGCGGCCATGTCTGTGTCCAGCCCCAGCCCAGTGGGTTCTGGGTGTTTTGACCACATCTGGGAATCAGCGTCACGTCTGTTGTGCTGCCCCGGTCCATGATCTGGTGGCCCGATTCCCAGCCGTGGTCCTGGTCCCGTCACGTCTGTTCAGGGCTTTTATTGGCCCTGGGGGGTGGTTGTTTTATTTACCCCCACTGGGAATCCACTGTGGTTAACTGGCCACCCGTAACGTCTGAAATCACCCAATATCTTGTGTGGCCTTACCCATATCAGGCATTTACAATTTGCCAATGGGAGAAAAAATAGAACTGTCATTTAACCACCCTTGTTGCCCCAGGCTTATTTGCCCTCACTGTCTTCCCCTACCTACTGTTCTATTAGTCATGATCAGTTATGCAAAATTTTACCAGCCTTCAGACAATTACCTGTAAAATTTTGCTGGAAACTTCATGATGAGTAGCATTAGTAGGTGCTGTCCTTCAACTACCTGAATAATACTCATGACTAATAAAGGGTGCCCACCTGCTTTAGTTTTTTAGGGTATTCCATTTCATGATTTTTTGTGTTTGTTTTTTCATTTTGGTTATTTTGGTGATTCAGTCATTTTGGCTTTGTAATTTTTGGCTATTATACTGAGACTACATTAATGAACTGTGTCATGCAGGGAAGTGCAGCCATTCTAACATAGCTGGGGTCTTACTCACCTCTAGAGGACTTGTATTGAAGGATTTGAACGAGGAAATATCAGGCAGGATTGGGTTAAAAGTACACTAAACTGTATTGGCAACAACAACATCTAAATCTGAGTGTTTACATGGACTAGAGAAATTGCATATAAATTTGTGGATGTGACCATAGTCTTGAAGATACTACCATTCAAGTTGATAATAAATTGAAAAGTCACTGGAATTAGGTTTATACTACTTTTAGTGGTATAAGGTACTTTAATACAATTCTTTGCATCATTTGGAGAATGGAAAGAGAAGAAAGGGGTTTAAAGGCATAGGCTGAATGACTAAGGGCGCTTTTACATGAGTGGGTTACTGTGGCGCGACCTGATCGTTCGATATTTCAAAATCCCACAAGGCGGAATTAGACGAGATGGAGGTCTGGGATCATGCACTTTGAAGGTGGCCGTGCATTGTTTGCAGACCGCAAATTAAATACCTTGATTGTGAGGTATTTAATTTGCGGTCTGCAAACGATGCGTGACTTCCTTCAAAGCAGGTGATCCTGACTTTCTTCTTGTCTAATCCCGCCTTGCAGGATTTTGAAATATCACGCGAGTGGGTCACGCCATGGCAACCCACTTGTGTAAAAGCGCCCTTAGGAGCAGGAATTTTTCCATGTTTAGAAGAAAATTTGGTTTTCATCCAATGTCCATTAAAGTCAATGGGAACTTTTCCACTGACTTGGGCAGTGGGTCAGGCCTTCTTAGCAAGAAACTTACTAAAATCTTGCAAAATATAACACATGGGGGAAATTCTATAAAAAGCGAGGCAAGAGGGAGAACCTAAAACAATACCACAAACAAGTGGTATTATGTGGTTTTTAATGAAAACCTCTGGCCTAGAGCTGAAATGGGTACTAAATGTACCAGTGGGTAATACCCACGTTTTTGGGTACTGCATTGGGTACCCAACAGGTTACCCCAGTACTGAGTGGATACCAAGAAACATAAAAAGTTGGTAACTTCCAGAATTGAAAAACTGAGATGGAAATTAAAAAGAATCTGGACCAGAAGTAGATTTTCTGGGATTTAGGACTGGAAGTTGACTTTACAGGATGGAAAATAATAATTAAAAAAAGGCATCAGAAGTTGAAAAATCGGGACAGAAAAACTGGTACCAGAAATTAGCATTCTGGGACACTGTTTTCCTGAATCAGGTCACAATCAGGTACCAATTAGTAGTGGTGGGACCCCGGGCCCATTACCGGCTACCGGATTTACCGGTTCTGCGAAAACCGGATTCCCAGATTAAATCCGGTATACCGGTACCGGATTTATTTCATTGGTTTCAATGGGGCGCTGTGTCCCCATTGAAACCAATGAAATAAATTAATTCCCTCCCCCTCCCCGGCTGCGCGGGTGGAAGGGGGGACACCCCCCACCCACCCTGCCCAGCCTGGATTTTTGTTTTAAAAAAGACTCAGAGGCGAGCCCACCCCCCAGCACCAGCGGCCGCGGCGTCCCCGCAGCCGCCGGTAAGTATGACCCGATCCCTGGGGGGGGTGTTTAACACCCCCCCAACCCCCCAGGGATCACCCCTACTAAAGTTCAGTGCGCTTACCTTGCGGAGCTCCGGCGGCGGCGGCGGGCGGTCCGGCGGCCTCAGCGCCGGCTGTGGCTGCCGGCGTCAGAGACGCTCTAGGCCTTCCGGGGAAACCCGGAAGTTCCCCGGAAGGCCTAGAGCGTCTCTGACGCCGGCAGCCACAGCCGGCGCTGAGGCCGCCGGACCGCCCGCCGCCGCCGCAGCTCCCAAAGGTAAGCGCACTGAACTTTAGTAGGGGTGATCCCTGGGGGGTTGGGGGGGTGTTAAACACCCCCCCCAGGGATCGGGTCATACTTACCGGCGGCTGCGGGGACGCCGCGGCCGCTGGTGCTGGGGGGTGGGCTCGCCTCTGGGTCTTTTTTTAAACAAAAATCCAGGCTGGGCAGGGTGGGTGGGGGGTGTCCCCCCTTCCACCCGCGCAGCCTGGACTCGGGGAGGGTTTTTTTTTTTAAAACTTTTTTGCTGGGGCTTTAAGTTTTTTTACATTGCAGCCATTTTTAAATGGCTGCAATGTAAAAAAAATCCGGTACCCCGGAATCCGGTACCCGGTCCGGATTACCGGGTCGAATCCGATAATGCCGGTACGCCCAGTACCGGCATTATCGGATACCGGATTTTACCGGTTTCCTGCCCCTACCAATTAGTACCCAATGTTGTTGGATCTATTCAAGTACTAGAAATTCATCGAATATACCCATTTTTGTGGGTACTCATTTCAGCTCTTCTCTGGGCACTTGTCATGACTGACAATGATGGTCTTGAATGAGTTCAGTTTACAGGAAAGATGACTCAGGGCAGCAGGTCTGACAGAAGGTGATTCATAACTAAGTCATAATTCCACCATCAACTGTAAACTCAAGTGCTCATTCTTAGGCAATGCAAGGGAAATCGGAGAACAAAGTCATAATGTGAGAGATCAAAGGCCATGGACATCAGTGAAAGTCTTGCATTGGTTTCTAGGGCTTTTGGATTATTACTATAATTTATTATTATTTATAATTTATATAGCACCAGAAGTGTACTTAGCACTGTACAATCAATAGTTATAGACGGGTCACTACCCCAAGGGGCTTAAAGTCTAAGGCCCTTTTCAAATGGGCCGCAGTTGGGGGGGGGGAGGCGCTGCAGGGTGAGTGTGCGCCAATGTGCACACCCATCCCCCTGCATCCCCACACATGCTCCTGTACAGAGCAACTGGTGTTTTTACTGGTTGCTCTCTACAAGGGCAATGAGTGGAGGTGCATGGGGATGCATGGTACACAGGAGCGCGCATGCATGCCCACCCACTGGCCACGGTTGTGCAAATGAGACACACCCATACATGCCCACGCAGTGGACATCCGTGGGCCTGAGGGGGTGCATCTCATTTAAAAAGGGCCTAAGAGAGACAAGGGAGGGGGAGACAAGGGAGAGGTGAACACAGGGAGAGACAAGGATATATTTATGAGGTTGAAAAGTTGCAGGTGCAGGTGCTTAACTTAGCTATGGGGGAGACATTCTGAGTGAGAGGCAATTTCACTCATGACAATCTAGGGAAAGCCTGATGGGAGAGGTAGGATTTCAGGAGGGAGCAGAACGAATGTATTCAGGGAGGCAGTTCCTCAGTTCCAGGCATAGAGGGCAGTAAGAGAGAAGGGGCAAAGATGTTTAGAGGAGCAAGGGAGTTGAGAGCAGGCGAGGGTGGGGGAAGAAGAGGAGCGAAGCCCCTGAACAGGAGTGTGACAGGATACAAGAGCAGAGAGACATGGAGGAGCAAGGCCATGAAGAACCTTGAAGGTGAAGACCAGGAGCTTGTGCTGAATGCATTCATATCCAATTTAGGGTGGAGAGGAGAGGCTGAACGTGCTCAAAGCGACGGGCAAGGTGGATGACTTTGTCACAAGAGTGTTGGGCAGAGATGAGGAGGGTGAGATCCGAGCAGAGGAGACCAGTAAGGGGGAAATTGCAGTAGTCAAGGCGAGAGGTGAATAGAACATGGACTAGGGTTTTTGCAGTGGCAACAGTACAAAAGGGCCAGATTTTAGCAATATTATACAGAGTGAAGCAACAGGATTTGGCAACAGCCTGGATCTGAAGCGTAAAGAAGAGGAAGGAATCAAAGGTTAATCCCAGGCTATGCACTTGAGGGACAGACTGGATGGTGACACCCTCAATGGAAATTCAGAGGGAAGTAGGAGGAGAATGTTTTGGGGAAAAGATGTGGAGTTCTGTTTTGGGCATATTAAGTTTGAGTTGGTGGCGAGACATCCAAGCAGAGATGTCAGAGAGACAATCAGAGATATGAGACTGGATGGAGAAAGCAGTGTGGGAGTGAAGCGATAGAGGCTGGTTTCAGACCTCCTCCCCCCCACCCATGCATATTCTGGCTGTGGGAGGGAATGTGCAGCCAGGATATGTGTGGGGTGCCACTGGTCTGAAAGCCCCCCCATGCAGTTTTGCTGGCAAACACCCGCAGTCCGCAGAGATACAAAGCAGAAAATCCCTCCCGCAGCTAGAATATGCATGCAGGGGGTGGAGGTCTGAAAGTGACCAGAGTTGCATGTCATCAGCATACAGGGGATACTGGAGCAGTGGCGGTGGTGGGCCCCCTAGGAAAGCAGGGGCAATGCCCTAGGGATGGGCGAACGCGGTTCGGATGTTCAGAGTTTGGACTGAACTCGGTCTGTTCGGATGTCCGAACCGAACTCGCGAATGACTGAACAGTTTGGTTGTGTTCAGGGGCAGGAAAAATGTCTTTTCAGGGCAAAAACAAAGTTTTGGTTTCGGTCAAGTTTTGGTTAAGTTTTGATCAAGTTTCGGTTTCGATAGTGCTATTTTTGACTGTTCGGCCAACCCGAACTCGGCTGAACCAAACCACCGAACCTGAACTTGGGTTTCAAACTGAATGACAGAACATCTGAACATCCAAAATGCATTCTGTTCACCCATCCCTACAATGCCCCTCCTGGCCTCAGGACTTAAAAAAAACAAACAATGGCCATGCGGTGCCACGGTGAATGTTCGGAGCCATCGTGAAGAACCTTGTTTAGAGAGGCAGGAACCTTCTGAAGGTTGCTGCCTCTCTAAACAAGGTTCTTCAAGATGGCTCAGAACATTCTTACCGGTTGTGTGCGCACACGCACATACAACTGGTGACTCCCCCCCGAAGACTTCCTAAGGCTCACCCCCCCCCAATGCACGCGCAGCAGAGGGTGAGGGGGAATTAATATTTAATGCCTCGTGATTCAATTGAGGTTTTGAAATCCTGAGATTTAAATGGCTAGTCCTGTGATTTCAGGTGTTTTCAGAATGCTGGAAATGTGATGGTTGTGATAAAATTGTGGTTTTGAAATCCTGAGAATTCACTGTTAGTCTGGTAATTCATGGACCTTAAAATCCCCCCCCCCCCAGCAGAGGGCAAGAATACTGCTTCAGAAGGGACTTCTGAAGCAGGGATTGGGGTTCCTCCAACATACATGCAGTAAGTCCTTTCTTTCTGAAGCAGTATTCTTGCCCTCTGCTGCGTATTTGTGTGTGTGTTGGGGAGGAATTTTAAAGCCCCATGAATCACATTTAAAAAAAAAAACCAAAAAAAAAAAACCACACAGAAACCACATGAAAATTCTGTTTTGTTGCAATCCTTGATCTGGTGTAAAAATGGTGACTGGTGGGTTTCAATCTGTGGTTTTAAATGGGACCAATGATATTCTTGCATGGTTATGTAGAATACATGGCATTGTCAGTCCTCCTCAGTATCATGAACTACTGGACTCAGGCTGTGACTGGGGTGCTTTACAAGGATGGGTGCCTGTGTTTTGGGTTTATAAATTATTTATTTTAAGCTTTATGTGCATGTAAACTGTGTTTTGTATGTTAACCCTGGGAACCCCTTGCTGCTGGGTTATGCTGCCTACCATTGCCCTGGCTCCGCCTCGTGGCTCGCCGGCCTTACTGCCCCTCCAGCCTCAAAACCCACCAGCCGCCCCTGTACTGGAGTACATTCGATTAAATGAGTTTACCCAGAGAAAAAGTGTAAAGGGAGAAGAGAAGAGAGCCCAGGACAGAGCCTTGGGGAACTCCCACAGAGAGGGGAAGCGACATAGAGGAGATACCAGCAAGAGAAACATTTGAAGGAGCGGTTTGAAAGATATGAGGAGACTCAGTCCTGAAATGTGTAGGACTGAAATTTGTAGCCACTGCTGTTTTGTAAGTATGCTTATTTTAAATTGCTACATTGTTAAGCTACATGGAGGTTGTGATCAATAATTAAATAGGATGCTTAGCTAATGCTTACAAAGCACTTTAGAGCCTAGAGCACCAGATTCGTAGTCTCTTGACTCTCAAGAATGCGGTGAGGTGCCTTTTCACTCCCGGGAGCCACTTTGAAAATGAGTACAAGCTCCACAGGTAGGGTAGGTGCCGAGGGTGGGGCTGCTCAAGGAGTGTCGTCAGGATAAGAAAAGGAACGGAAAGGTCTAAATTATGGATCTATGCCATGGATCCATCTTCTATCCTTGAGCACATCTCCTCAGCTCCATCCCCTTCCCCTGAACTTATTTTTTTCCAGTGCTTTTGTAAGCCCTGGGTTCAGTCTGAGAGTTGCATTGAAGACACTGAAAGACAGCTTCACAACCATGTGTTACATGTACCTGAGAATTATATTTTAGATATAAAATATATGTTTATAACTGAACTACATTATGTTAACCAAATTTAAGGTTTTATTACATTCACCATAAATTTTTAAAGAATAAATGCACAGTATTTCAACTATAAGGAGAATCAAATGTCCATACAATTAAATGCAGATCCACAGGACATGCAGACTTTCGATTCATCCACTATTTGATGTTGATTGAAGATCCTGGCAGCTGCTCATTCTTCTCCTTTTGCTTCTATAGAAGAAGCCCACAAAAAACCCTGCCACAGAGCAGAACAACAAAGCAGTATACCAACTCCCCCCCCCCCCCGCGTTATCCTAATTACACTTAGTACAATACAGTCAATAGTTCTGAACTGCCCCCTTTTGTATGAACTAACCTGAATTCAATTGCTCAGGGCCTAGCAGAAACACCAAGAAGGCAGCAGTCTGCTCCTTTTCACAGCAACTCCTCTCCCTTCGAATCTGCTTTGTATAGGCCTAATTGCTCCTAATGGCAGCATTCAAAAAATGGCTGCCTGTAACCCTTCACATTAGCATTCAGGAAGACACTAGACCATTCCAAAGCTGCTACTCACTGAGCATGTGCAACATCCTGGACTGAATCACAATGGCCCCACCCTTGTCTGGCATTAGCTAGTTCTCTTAAAGGGACACTCTCAAAGCACATGGGTTACATTTTTGGCTAGGGCTGGATCCATGGGCCAGATCCAGGAATTGACAAGGAATGGGGGAAAAAAACCCAACTGCAGGTTGGATTTGGCCCCCAGGCCAGGGTTTCCCACCTCTATTTAAGAACATAAACAATGGCATACCAGGGCAGACCAATGGTGCTTCTAGCCGAGTATCCTACCTCCACCAATAGGTATATATGAGGGGGCATGGAATGGGTAGAATTTGCTGAGTTAATATATTTCTACTGGCGCTACAATACATGCCTGAAGAATGCAACCACACTCTGTCCAGAGAGCACTGAGGTTGGCTAGTAGCAGTGGCCATCTCCAGCCTGCCTGACATGAATATTTGCCCTGAGAGAGTATATACCCAGGGTGGGCAAACTGTGGCTTGGGAGCCACATGCGGCTCTTGAACACTGGAAGTGCTGCTCTCAGCCAGGGCTGGTCTGACCCCAGGTCCATGCAGCCTTAATCACACCTCATTGCACCCAAGTCTCAGCAGCTGAATCATAGTTACTTTTCAGAATCTCAGCACCCACGACTGCAGCAGAGCACTAACGCTGCCAGCCAGTCATGAAGCAGAAGAGGTATGTGTGTGTTGTACACACATACATGTGTGTCTTGTTGCTCTTGGCCATATGAAAATTTCAATATGTGGCTTTTGCGGTTGGAAACGTTGCCCACTCCTGGTATATATACTACAGTATTTAACCACATTGCAGCCAAGCAATCATTAATACACTCAGAGTATTGGGTAATATTCTAGTTATCAGCATCCCAGAATTCTGCTTATTCAGATCAGGAAACAATATATCCCCATACACCTGGGGAAGAGGAAACCAAATTAATTCAATTTATCCAGAAATTCAAGTTGCAAGTTATACTTAAGTGAATTCCACTGTACTGGAATACTGCTGCATGAAAGTGACCTTCCCATTCTTTGAAAGGGATGTTCAAACAAGCTTGTGTAAAAGGATTCCTGCCCTTCCTCTGAACCCTCACTAGAATATTTTTTTTAAAGTTTGGTTATCTTTCCTTCTCCCCCTCTATTGCTGTTGTGCCTGTGTACTACTTGTGAGATCCGCTTGGAGCAGACATGGAAGCACTCCAGTGTTGCAAGAAGGGATGTTCTTGCGAGCATTGCTGGCTCAGCCAGAGTGTCATAGCAATTCTTTTTGTAAACACACCGATTGAAAGCATGTGTTGCATTAAGAGGGATGTGTGCGCAAAATACTCTCTGAAAGACAAAAGTGTCAATCAAGCCTCTGGCAATGCACTATGTTCACAAGTGGCATATTCTTCTACTTGCACGACAGAGTTAGCAAAAGTGAATTTGGAATCTACTCTTGTCCACTACCCCCTGCACGTAGACCTCCTGATTATCTTTATTGAGAACAGCATTCCTACAGGCTGATTCAGAGCGAATGGTTTGCTGCCAGTCAAGCAGAATAGTTTAGCTGTGATTAGCCTCTGGGTTTTTTTTGTTTTGTTTTAAGTTTAGCTAAAGCGTTTTCCTCTTTCTAATGGAGTAATGGAGAGCCTAGAACAGGGATGGGGAATCTCCAGCCCAGGTGCCAAAAGTGGCCCATAGCAAGTTTTTATGTGGCCCCTTTCCAGTTCCTGGATATGACCCCTGGATCCAGTTCCTACCTCCAATCACTAAAAAAAACCTGAGTTCAAGGCAAGGGAGCAGTGACCAAGGCATGCACACAAGGTTAGGGGACAGATCCATGGTACTAATCCATGTTCTGGACCCTCCTTTTCTTGAGTGTCCCCATTTAAGCACCCCTACCCTCAGCTTTAGTGTAGCCATCGGAGCTTGTACTCATTTTTAAAGTGGCCGCTGGGAAGGAAAAGGTTACCCACCCCTGCCCTAGAAGAAAGCTGGTTGTGTATTTGAGTTCAGTTGTGCCCCAATACTCCTAGCCACTTTATAGGGACATCCACAAAACCAGTGTTGGATATTATAGAGGGGATCCAGCGCAGAGGCCGACTATCGTATAGTCCCACCACTGTTCACTATTCTTCCTCCTGATGGAGGAAGAGCATGGTGAGTAATGACTGGAAATGGAAAGGAGCCATGGTAGAAGCTGGGCAGAGGGTAGTTAGAGGGAGCTATGTGCTCCAGTATTCTCGGCAGCAACACTATTCATTGGCAGCTGTGGACCATCAATTAGAGCAATTTCTGGGGCTGCTTCAGTTTACACCACGTGCTTGATCAGCCTCTGCTAATGAGATTCTAGAGTTGCAAGCACGATAGAAAACTGGCTTTCCCCAACGGGGTGCAGCGGGCAGTGCATTTGCTACCCGCAGATAATACCTGCAACCTTGGGTACCCCCAGTGGGCACTTGATGCCGATGGGTTTACCTGGTTCCCATCGGATGCCAGGATGTCTCAAAATGCGAGTTGTTCTGGTAAGCCCTGGGACACTCTTGCCTCCATGCTGACTCACCTGCCTGACTGTACTGCTGCTGCTCTGGTCACTTCTCCTTCCAGCCTGGAAAACTGCAGTTCTTAACCCATAGAAGGGGGGTGTCCTTTGGGGCTGGAGGAGGAGCGAGAGCAGCAGCACAGCTGGGCAGGTGCTTCCTGGGGCACTCCCTGGGCTGACTCGCCTGTCTGACTGTGCTGCTGCTCCCGCTGGTCTTCCTCCGGCCCTACATGCACCCCCACTATGGGGACTGTGGTGCACCACCCAGCTCAGCTGAGCAGCAGGCCAGGCTGGCAGCAGCAGCGGCGCAGCCAGGTGGGTGAGTCAGCCAAGGCCAGGAACAAACGGGTAGCCCATCGGGTCACGTTGAGTTATTGATTGGTGTCCAACTGTGAGTGGGTCAATTTGGGCACCCCAAATTCTAACAGGGTGCCTGTTTTTCTGGGTACCCTCATTCAACTCTACTTTCCTCCCATCTTCTGGCCTGCACCTGCTACACTTTGAGAGAAGCCTAGAACTGAGTCTTGCCCCTTCCCTGGCAAACAAGTTTGTTGTTATTAGTGGTGGGAGTAATAGTTGTGCCTGGTGATGAACAGTTATGATTAGAAGTAGGGAAGGGACTACTGGATTTTCCAGTATCCGATCATGCCGGTACTGGGCGTACCGGCATTATGGGATTCAACCCGGTAATCCGGCCCAGTAACCGGATACCAGATTTTTTTTTTTACATTGCGGCCATTCAAATGAATGGCCACAATGTAAAAACCCCACCAAAAACCAGCGTTTCCCTCCCCGAGTCCAGGCTGCGCGGGTGGAAGGGGGGGGGACACCCCCCACCCACCCTGCCTAGCCTGGATTTTTTAAAAAAAATTCCCCTAAGTGTCTCCGCCAGCAACCCAGAGCCGGCCCAGCACCAGCGGCCGTCCCAGCAGCAGTCGGTAAGTATTAGTACCTGTACTGTATGATCCCTGGGGTGGGGTTTAACACCCCCCCACCCCAGGGATCACCCTACTTCCAACAAGTTCCCACCGGGATCCTAGTACCTTCCAGTTCCTTGAGCTCTGGGTGGCAGCGGTGGTCTGGAGACCTCAGCGCCAGCTGTGGCTGCCGGCTTCAGACACTAGTAGGCCTTCCGGGGGAAACCTGGAAGTTCCCCGGAAGGCCTACAGCATCTAAAGCCGGCAGCCACAGCCGGCGCTGAGGCCTCCAGACCGCCGCCACCACCCAGAGCTCAAGGAACTGGAAGGTAGGATTCCGGTGGGAACTTGATGGAAGTAGGGTGATCCCCGGGGTGTGGGGAGGTGTTAACCCCCCCACCCCAGGGATCATATAGTACAGGTACTAATACTTACTGGCTGCTGCTGGGATGGCCACTGGTGCTGGGCCAGCTCTGGGTTGCCGGCGGAGACACTTAGGGGAATTTTTTTTTTTTTAATCCAGGCTGGGCAGGGTGGGGTGTCCCCCCTTCCACCCGCACAGCCTGGGAGGGAGAGGGTGGAGGAATTTTTTTGTTCCATTGATTTCAATGGAATAAATCCGGGAATCTGTTTTTTTGAAAACCGGTATCCGGTAAATCCGGTAGCCGGTAATTGCCCTGGGGTCCCACCTCTAATTAGAAGGCAGGTCCCTTCAATCTCTTACAATCAAGAATGGACAAGGGAGAAGTGAGCAGAGGGGGATACATTCATGAAGCTGAGGAGTCGTAAGTGCATGTGCCTAGCTTACAAGTAGGGATGGGCGAACGCGGTTCGTAGGTTCGGAGTTTGGACTGAACTTGAACAGTTTGGTTGACTGAACCGAACTTCTGAACCGAACTCAATTTTTGAACCGAACTGAGTTTCTGAACTCGGTTCTGTTCGCCCATCCCTGCTTACAAGGGCAGGTGGGGATAAGACAGTATAAGGAAGCATCAGTGAGTAATCTATGTGAGTGAGGAGCTAGGGAAAGCCAGGTGGAAGAAGTAGGTTTTTGGGAAGGATTTGCAAGTCAGGANGGGGGGGGGGGAGGACTTCCAGTTGTAGGGGGTAGCATAGGTGAAGGAGCAATGCTGGTTTAGGAAGAAGGGGACTCAGAGGTCAGTTATGGCAGTGCCAGCGACAAAATATGCCATCTTAACTACTCCATCTCTTCCTTCTCTCTCTCATATATGGGATCTATCTATCTAGGACTAGAATAATTATGGGGTGTGTGTGTTAAACAGAAAGTATAAATTAAACAGAAAGTATAAATATAAATATAGAAATAGGTTTTTTTTAATGCATTGGTAAAGTGCCTTAAAATTCAGTTTATCAGCTTCTTATGTGCATCAGATTTTCCAAACTGTTCTTTAGAAAGATTGCAGTGACTCCACTCTCAACATTTTCAGTGTCTTTATTATTTCTGGTTTGTCTGGTATTGGTTGGCAGTTTATAAAAGCATGGGGTGAGTGCCATGATTTATTATTGAGATTACATAGTAATTACCTCTTCACATATTCTTGTGGGCTCTCATCAGTGTTACAATTAAGTTCAATACTGAATAATTTAATGTTATTAGGGTATTAATAAGTATTGAATGCTAGCTAGCACAATTTATTATTAAGCCACTGGCCAGGGCTGACAGTGGGATGCTATGGATATTTCCATGTCTCAAGTGTGCAGGGAGGTGTAGTGGTGGTGTTGTCTTTGAGAGAAGAATATAAAGGCAGTCAGAAAGCTTGACTTGATGTAACCTGGGGTAAAGCCAGACTTGACAGCGGCCCACTTAGGTCTGCTTTGCCCTGTGGGCCACTGTTACATGTGGTTCCAGGCTGCCAGATGTTGACCCAGGGTATCCTGGGTCATGTTGGCAGCTAGCCCAGGCTCTCGCCTCTGCAACCAGCAAAGTTAACAGCCTGGGCTAGGACCCGCTGGACTGGGGCAAAGCAGGCCATCCTGGAACCTGCATGTCTGGCTCTGGTTCAGTCTGCCAGCCTGGCCACCTCTGCCATGGCAGCTGTCATTGGCTGCTATGGCTGCCTGTCGTGGTGGAGGGCGGGGCACTGGGTTCAGTGCAGTGGCGCAGATGGCATTCCCGTTCTCCCCGTGGTGCTGTTGCCCTAGCCAGGAGCATGTCTGCTCCGTGCTCCAGCGGGCATGTGCCCTGTCCACCTGGGCTATTGTGGGATATGGTAGTCTGGCCATCATGTGTAACTTTACCCCCTTGTTTTACACTGGAATAACTTAGAGGTACTCCTTTTTTCCCCCCTTAGAATAAAAATCAATATAAACTTTTTCTTTTCTTTTCTTTTTGCAGAAGAATCAGGCCCAAGATGTTCCTCTGTTTTATGATCCTTCTCCAGAAAAGGAAGCTGATCATTTCCTGCATCAGTTTTTCTGCCTCCAAGAGAATTTTCTTGTGACTGCTGACGACCATATTTGTTACGTGTGCCCAGATTCAAAACAGATTGTATGCATGGACCAACAGCACAGGATATAGTGACAGTGTGTCCTTCATCTGCACTCACAGTATTTTATATCCAGTATAGTCATGGAATCAAAATGATAGGAATGTGCATATATGCATCCCAGAGAATTATTCCTTTATTCCTTAGCTATTAAGAAAAGAGAGGCTAAATCACAAATTTGGATTTTGATAGAGTCTTGCCCTCCAGCTCCTAAATCCAAATACTTCCAAACATGGGAGCTATGAAATGAAATCCCTTACTAAACCAACATAGATTTCAGGATGTAAAGGTTACAATCATTGCAGCTAATGGAGCAGTTCCAGTTTACACTAGATGAGAATACGGGTCTCCTTTTGGATCAAATAATGGTGGGCTTCAGGGATTCTAGCCTCTTTTTTAAAATAAAGATGAAAAGTAGGAATTAGAATCATGCTGATCACTGCAAACACTGTTAAAATAAAAATTGGATGTTGCCCAGGAAATGGAGAGAGCTGGTCTATAAGGACCCTGGGAGTGTTGCCCTTCCAATGCTCCAGACAGAAGCAGCAGTAGTGAGGAACAGTGCTGTTGCCTCCCTGCAGTCTGAGGCCCTTTTTAAATGGGCCGGCGGTACGGGGGTGGATGGGTGGAGGCTGTGACGGGTGGGCGGTGCCATCGCACGGATGCCCACCCACCTCCACCCATCTTCATGCACGGAGCATTTGCCATTGGCACCCGTTGCACCTTGCGTGGGCGATGGGTGGAGGTGGGTGGACCCACCTGTTGTGGCGATTGTACGGACACCCACCGCCCATGCACCCACCCACATGGGCGAGGGTGGGGGGTCCATGAAAAAAGAGCTTGAGTGAGGATGGAGGGAGGGTTGGCACTTCTGTTATGTATGTTCTGTGTGGGTGTCAGGCTCCAGGTTCCTTGTAACTATGAATTTCTTATTCCTTTCTGTCTTACAAATATTTTCCTAGTATTATAGTAGCCCTCATCTATCTTCCTCATAAGAGACTATCCGCCATCTTAGTTCGTCGCATCAAGGTGCATTTCAGGTTTAAATTTCTTGCTATTTACTGTATAGATTGCTAGGCCTTGGGGCCCTGATACACACAGTACACCTATATCTAGTCCAAAATATTTTGTTTGTAAAAAATATAGGTTTAAAATATGAATGTTATCTCTAAAACAGAATAGATTACAGGGATGTGTTTATCATTTTATTGCAGGAAGAAGAAGATTTAAGCCTTATTGGACACTGAACAAAACACACACGTGGCAACATCTTGATTTCATGCAAGTTCATGAGAATTTTGCAATTGACTTCAGTGAATCAGGATTTCTCCTCTAGTAAGTCAATCCTTGCTCCAGACACATTTCTGTTCCTGTAGGAAAGGCAAGCAAAGGTTGGGAAGGAAAACCGGAGGCAGAATGAGAGAGCCTCAGTCATCCTGCAGGGGGGGTTGAACTATAGAGGTCCTTTCCAACTCTCTGATTCTATGACAATATGGCAGATGAGTGTAGCTTGAATTGGGGGCCACAAAGCTTTGGTTGCAAGCCGTGATGATGTGGCTACTCTGTTTCTGGTGTCTGGTCCCGAGAAGGCTAAAGTTTTTCCAGGGTAACCTCACTGTACTTCGCGTACGCCTCCCTTCACTATTACTACCACTACTAATCATTTCTATAGAGTTACTAGGCATATGCAGTAGTTTACAGTCTCAGATTTTTTGGGGAGACAGATTGTAAGCCCACTGAGCAAGAACCTAAGATGAACAAGGGTGAGGGGAACACAGTGAGAGACACACACATATTCCCATTTTACAGATGGGGAACTGAGGCTGAGAGGTTGTGACTTGCCCAAGGCCACCCAGTGAGTTCATGGCTAACTGGGAACCCTGGCTTCCTGGGACCACTGCTTTGTTGTCTGCCCTTGGCCATATAAGGCCCCAACATTCCTGTGTAACGTGTTGTTCAGATTCTCTGCAAGACCCATGCCCTGTTATGTGTTTGTGTTTTCTTGAATCCTGATCCTTCCTTAGTTCTTGACTTCCTGATTTGTTTGACTTCATGGTTCTGGACCTGACGTGCTCTTTCTCTCTCTCTGGCCTCTGACAGAGACCTGGTTCCAGATTTGGACTTTGTTTGGCAGGCTCCTGACATACAGGTAGGTAAAATTATTTGTGCTGGGTTGCACAGCAGTGGCAGAAGCAGGAAAAGAACTAGGGCTTCTGACATCTAGACCAGTAGCCTTCCTGCTCAACATTCTGCTTCCATAGCCACCCACCTCGCCCATTGCTTTGATCATGTCCAGCCGATTTTCTCCTCCTTCTTCCCTTTTGCATTCAACACAAACTCCTTGCCCTTACCTCCAAGGCCATGCTCCTCCCCTATTTTCTGCCCTCATTTTCTGCTACATTCCCACCCCAGAGCTTTGCTTCTCCTCCGCCACTACACTCACCTATCGCTGAGTCTCCTGCATCCTTAAACATCTTTCCCCCTTCTCCCCTGGAAGAGGGCATTCCAGACCCTATGCCTGGAATTAATTCACTCTGCTCCAACCCAAACCTCAAATATCTCTTCTGTCAGGCTTTTACTCGCTCCACATCCCTGCAGACTGATGTCTGATGCTTCCTGGCCCCAAGCCTATTGTCATTCCAGCGGTGCTGTAAAACCTGGCTGTTGGCCCAGGCCTTTGGGGGTGGGGGGTGGGTTAGGGTTATGGCTTTTTGCCCCCATCCTGTTTTTACTGTTTTAATTTCCGGGGCTTTGTTTTCTAAATATGTTGGTTATTGCTGATTGTTTTAAACTGTTTTTATAGTGTTTTTATGTATTTATATTTGTTGGAAGTTGCCCCGAGCTGGTTGCAGGAGGGTGCGGGGTATAAATTATAGAAATAAATAAATAAATAGAAATATTCCTCCACTATCCTTTCACTCAGTCACTCTGTAGCTAAGCTAAGCACCATGCACCTACAACTTCCTAAATTCATGAATATATCCCTGTCTCTCCCTATGTTTCCCTCCCCTGTATCTCCCCTTCCATTTCTCTCATAGACTGTAAGCCCCTTGCCTTTAACTAATGATTGTACAGTTCCAGGTACATTGCAGGCACTGTATAAATAATAATAATAAAATAAATAATAATAATAATAACAAACAATAACAATGATAATTAATAATTAAATATGCTATCTCATGTCTAGAAAAAATATGATAGAAAATGGCTAGTTATTGGTATAATCAAACTGGGTGGGCCACAATAAGGGTCACTTTACAGCTTCAACTTCTGAGGTTCTGCTGCCTCAGTTTCAATGCTACAAATGTGAATAATGCAGGTCCAGCTGCTTCAGTCTAATGTGGTTTTATTTTTATTGACCTAATAAGAATAACTACGGGGGGCGGGGCGGGGGAGAGATAACTCAAATGGTAAGAGCACGTGCTTTGCATGTATAAGGTCCCAGGTTCAATCCCCAGCATCTCCACCTCAGGATCCCTGGTAGCACACCTGGGGGAGGCCTCCGCCGGGGACATGGAGGGATCTCAGGTAGCACACTGGGATGGCCTCTGCCAGAGACTCTGAAAGAACTGGATTTAGACCCAAATTTTAAACCCCTGCTGCTGTGTCAGGTTGTGACAATACTGGGCTAAGATGGACCATTGGTCTGACTCAGTTAGGCAGTTTAGTTAGTTAGTACCACTTTCACTATTGCTGCCAGGGAAGGAGAAGAAGGGAATTTTTCAGCAAAAAATGACAAAGGTCTTTGTAGAAAAATGTCCATGTGGTAGCATTATAAGCCTGCTGTGCACAGGCATGAATACATGATCAATCTAATATATTAAAAATGTCCTTCATTATCATGGAGCAAAAGTTTTACTCAGGAAAAATTTTGCCATATCAGGAACCAGGATCTATTTCTTGACCCTTTCCTGATACAAATGTAATTTGTCAATTCTCACAATACTGAGAAATTATCATCCTAATAATAATAATAATAATAATAATAATATATTATTATATTATATTAAACACATTTATATCCCTCCCCTCCTGCAACGCAGCCCAGGGCGGCTCACAGCATAAAACAATTAAAACAATAATATACATTAAAATTCCAATAAAACAATCAAATATACAATATAAATATTAACAGGGCTTAGAAAACAAAGGGTAGGGGATTAAAAAAAAACCTCCCTACCCTCCCCCAAAGGCCTGGGCAAACAGCCAGGTCTTACAGTTCCGCCGAAACGTTAAAAGGCTTGGGGCCAGG